>JXSR01S075318.1:63385-73404 GCA_000969725.1 Ophiothrix spiculata | reverse complement strand
TAAAAACAGACAATTTTGAGAAAAAAGCGTTTGAAAATTACAGTTTGCATTACCGTCTATGGAGTAATAATTAACCATTATTAGCTCATTATGCCAAAACAAAAGTGATATTTGGCTAAAAAGTTACTTGAATTGAAAGAGATCAATAATATTAACATCATATCAAAAAATGGTGTTTTTTTTGACCATTTTAACCATGTAACACATTTTTGACCCACCTCATGAAATGCCACCATATAGATTATTATTAATCTACTCGTTGAAACGAATAATGTGATAGTGTAACTCGACATATTTGAAATTTGACCTCAAATTCACTCAAAAATTGCTAAAAAAATTGTCAAAAATAATTTTTGTCCTTCAGTTAACTTTTTTTTTATTCCTGTTACTTGAATCTAAAAAACATTTGTTGCAATATCTGCACTGATATGGTTTCTCTTTGGTATGTGTGCTCTCATGTTTTAACATGTCATCTTCTCGTATGAAACACTTGCTACAATAGTTGCATGTGTAAGGTTTCTCTTCAGTATGTGTTCGCTCATGTTCGCTCTTTGACCTGACTTTGAAAACCGTTTGATGCAATAGCTACATTGATATGCTCTCTCATTGGTATGTATTCTCGGGTCTTGTTCTGCTAAAAATCGCTGAGAAACGTTTGCTGCACTAGCTAAATAGATACAGTTGCCAACGTTGGCGCTAGAAAATAATTTAAGGGGTCCACTGGACCCTTTAAACATCCCAATTTTCAAATTTAAGGGGTCTGATGGAATTTCAAGGGGTCCGACGGACCCTTTAGCCCCCTATTTTTTCAAATTCAAGGAATCCACTTCAGAATGTACCATTTTGTAGTCAATTTTATTGCGTCCAATTGGACCCTTTACACTTTAGTTTTTTCCAAATCAAAGGGTTTTTTTCATAAAAACCGCGTCAAAAACGCGAAAACGCGATCTAGCGCGAACGTTGGGTTGACAGTTGCCCTGAAACGCTTGCTGCAATAGCTACATTGATAAGGTTTCTCTGATCTGTGGTAGACCTATCCTCTCAGTGCCCGTGTGAAACACCTTTAGTTGCATTTGTAAGGTTTCTCCGATTTAGTATGTATCCTTTCATGCCTTGTCCTTTTACTTGAATCTGTAAAACATTTGTTGCAATATCTACACTGATATGGTGATGTCTGTAATAATCGTTTGATGCAATAGCTACATTGATAGGGTTTCTCTTTACAAAACGTTCAAGCATAGGGGAACGCGTATTGTTATTCTAATGACGTAACGACTTTCCCCGATGTGTCACTTGTCAAATCGATACCTCGGTCATTACTGATCATGTTCTTGACTTCGATCAATAAACACGCTTGATTGATGGACTTTATTTGTGGCACTGAACTTATACCTGTTTGGTATTTTCGTCTCAACTTATACAATTGTTTTGAAGAAACATAAGCTTGCAAGTTTGAAATTAAAATAAAATAAAATAAAATACATAAGTCCTATAAGACTCATTTGTATTATTGTATACCTTTGTGTTCAGGTAGGGTTGGCATTTTAGATATTATTTTTGGTGCTTGTAGGTAAAAAAGACGTCATCATGTCACGTCTTGAAAGTGCTTTGTAATTAAAGACATATTTCCAAATCGAAAGAAAGTGATGTGTTTTTGTTCCAAACTTGTGTGATTATTTCAAATATCGCAATTTAAGCTGTTTATAAAATCCGTGTGAAAATTCTAAGAGCCTAGTCGTCATCATAGCCTAACAAGGAAACACAATTTTTAATATTAAATCCAAATCATTTTCGCTTGAACTGATAAAATTAAATATTTGAAAGTCTTTCAAATTATGACATAATTTTCCTTTGCATTTACATTGAATATTGATATTTTTATATCATTTTGTTTTATTTTTCTTATTTAATTTTGTCGTCATCATAGCCTAACAAGGAAACACAATTTTTAATATTAAATCCAAATCATTTTCGCTTGAACTGATAAAATTAAATATTTGAAAGTCTTTTATAGGCCTACTGCTATTTCTTTTAATTGTTAATATTATAGGACAGTGTATGATTTATAAAAATATTTATCTATGTTCTTTTCCTGATAGATATCTTCAACTTCTATCTATCAATCGAGTTCATTGATCAAAGTCATCAACATGACCAGACGGTATTGATAAAATGGACGTGTGCCATGCAGGGTTAAGTTGGTTAGGTCATTAGCATAACAATACGCGTTCCCCTATGCTTGAACGTCTTGTTTCTCTTTGGTATGTGTCCTTTCATGTCTTGACCTGTCGTCTTCTCGTGTGAACCACTTGTTGCAATATCTGCACTGATAGGGTTTCTCTTTGGTATGTGTTCTCTCATGGCTTGACCTGTCCTCCGCCCGCCTGAAACACTGGTTGCAATAGTTGCATTTGTAAGGTTTCTCTTTAGTATGTGTCAGTTCATGTCTCGTCTTGTGATGTGCCATTGAGAAGCATTTCTTGCAATAGCTACATTGAAACGGTTTCTCTTTTGTATGTGTTCTCTCGTGTGAGGTTCTTCTACTTCTACTTGATTACAAGTTCAACACCCCAATGGTAGGGGAAAAACGAACAGGGGGTTTGTGTGTGTGCGTGCTGAGATGGTTACTTATAGTGCTGTTTCAGTTGTTCTTTAAAGGCTTTTGAGTCCGTGATGGAAATAATAGATTGGGGAAGCAGGTTCCACTCTGTCACTGTCCGTGGTAAAAAAGAAAATTTGTATGCGTCCGTAGATGCCCGAATATTAATAAAGGATTTGCTATTTCTGTTACTTGTTTGTGGAAAGCACTTTCTGCAATAGCTACATTGATAAGGTTTCGTCTTAGTGTGTGTTCTCTTATGCCTTACCCAGTTACCTACGCTAGACAACACTATAAGGTTTCGGTTGTTCAACATCATAAAGGTTTCTTGTTTTATATTTAAGCTTACATCGATATTGAAGCCTTCTTTTGTGTCCTTTCGTATGGGTCTTCAGTTGATCAAAGTATGAAAATGTTATTTTACAGTATCTACAACAGAACGGTTGTAAGAACAGTTTATATGAAGTTGCTGACGTGACAGCTGACGACATGATTAGACGTCGCGACGGTTGAGAAGAGCTGTTGTAGGACAATCCAGGGCCAAAGATTTCTCGCCCAAGGTATATGGCGCACTACACTGAATCTCTGATGATTTATCCAGTGGTGGTAGGACGATCCCTTTTTCCACGCACCGAAATCACAAATTACTGCCTTCAATAATAATGTACGAGGATGGTGATGATCACGTGTTTAATTTTGATTAATTTGAAATATTTACAAGTTTTATTAATTTGCAAAATATAAAGCCCGAAATCACAAACTGAATCTTTTTCTATTATAGACCCTATGTGTATGCAATCATTATCAAAAATAAATAAACCACCATTTTTCATGTTGCACATTTTACCGTCTATGGTTGCACGATCATGCAGCCGGTCATGCAGCTAGCTCATCGGCGCCGCACAAGCATGCTGAATATAGGCTCATGATGATCATGGCATCATATTTGATTTGGTATTTGGAAAAAAAAACCCTATCGATGTTTGTTTTGTTTTTTTAAATATAGATACTGATAAAGAGTCATAAGAAAAGAAAGTTTGAGAAGAAAAAAATGAGACCAAAATACTTTCTGAAACAGGTTTCGATCCACGGACCTTCCGCGTCCAAGGCGGTCGCCTTATCCACTTCGCAACGGGGATTTAGTTATACGCTGTGGAATTTTATAAGTACTCGTACGGCCAGCTTAAACGAGCCTATTTTCACTATACGAAACGGCAGAGATACAGAGCGCATGTCTCGTATGACGTCACACCAGTGGCGGCAGCTAAAAATTATATAAAAAATCTTGAAATTTGGACAAAAATGGCAAATTTTTACTTAAAATTGACAAAATATCTGAAAATTCGCGCGAAGCGCGCAATTTTTTTTGAATTTTAACGTTTATATCATCAAAACAAAGGGAAAATTTCAATTTTCTTTCCTTTTCTTTCTTTCTTCTTTATTTTTTGAGGGGGTCCGTCCCCCCTCGTAAAATTTTTTTTTGGGGGGGGGACGTGTCCCCCCCATCCCCCCGGGTCTGCCACCTATGCGTCACACTATCCGTAATTTAAAATCCGTTTATTTTTCAAAAAAGTCAAAATATCTTTTTAGTTTTCCGAGGTTGAAGTCCCAACCTCAACGGATTTGGAATCTGCATATTTTTATACGCTAAGTAAGGGCATGAAATGAAATTTTGGAGCTTTAATTAAAATTCAAGTTTTTTGAATGGGAGTCTCAAAATCAGATGACGTCATGTCCGACCCCCCCCCCCCTGGATTTATCATTAATTCTGATCTACCGACCCGGAAGTTAATAACTAGAAACGTTTTTCGCGGTGTATAGTTCTAGATTTTAGACATTTTTGGTTATCTTGAAGCAACTTCTGGTTTCAGTACCGGAATATAGGCCTACCGACGGACCGACTTTTTATGTTTTATTTTTCATGAACAAACTAAAGAATTCAACCTGAAGAAAAACTCACAGTGCCTTAAACTAAATAAATAATTCATCCATAATAAGTTGAAAAATATAATGTTACTTTACAAATGTTGATTTTTATTTCCATTCACCTCATAAAAGTTATATAGTTTGACCATTTTCTATATTTTCTGAGGCAAAAGTATCCGTATAAATGTTAAAATTGACAGTGCAACATTTTTTATTCATAATCTAGAGAGAATATTATATCTGTTTTCAATTCAGACCCTTAAAATTATGTTGCACAGTGTGAATTCTGAGAATTTAGCTCTCTTGAATGCATGTCGGTTCGTAATTTTCGACTAGATTCTGCTTCAGATTCTTTATTTGCATAAAATGCATAAAAATAACATAAAAAACAGAACAGAATTATGGAGGAAAGGACCGGAGGGCCAACAAGGCCCGCAAATGTCCACCCCTAGATAACAACGAGAAGTTACAGAAAACAAGAAAAGGGACAACAGGGACGGCCTCAAACATTTACTTATAATTGCTGAATAATATTTTGCTTAAGTTGATTTCGAAATTGTTTCACATTATTGCAATGTTTATTTTACATGATAATGAATTCCAATGTAGAGCTTTATCAGACTTTTTATTGAAGCCAATGTTGAGATCATTTGCATGTCTTGTTTGATAATTGTGTATATCAGAACGCTTATTAAAATATTCATGAAACCCTACGGGTAAATCACTAATGGGGTAATTAAATATAACAACTCCAAGTTCGATAGTATACGCATTTGTTACAGTTAAAATGTTATGTTTTGCAAAAAGTGGAGCCGCATGGCAACGGTAGTGACTACCAGCAACCGTTCTTATCGCCCATTTCTGCAATTTTAAGATTTTATTAAGGTAATATTTACAAGTTTTTCCCCCGGATAAAGATTGCATAGTTAAGACATTCATCAATCAAAACAGCACGAAATTTATTTGTTTTTACTATTTCTAAATCAGTGTCGTTTTAGGTAATATCCAGTTATATTATCCCGGGCTTTGGATGAAGTCATGTTAGATGTTCCCATGATCATATAATTCGTTTGATGTGGTATTAATAGATAGTTTGTTTGCCTCAAACCAATTGCTCACTTCATTCAGCTCTTTATTTACAACAATTATATTATTTTCAATATTCTTGTTAGAGTAAAGAATAGTGGTGTCATCAGCAAACAATATGAAGTCTAGAATAGATGATGTATTTGTAATGTCATTTACATACAATATAAAAAAGTAGCGGGTTAGTAGTAGATTGCATGTGGGCTCATCGTGTTGATTCGTATAAATTTGGGTCATTCCGTATAGCAAAGACTGTAATCACCCTGGTCAAATTTAGGTACATTTTAAGTATACTTTTTAAAGATGTTCCACCAACATTATCACATATAAAAGGAAATTTTTATCTGTATTTGCTAAATCTTCATGGGCAAGCGGTTAAGGCATCCGTCTCACAATCAGAAGGTTTCGGGTTCGATCGAATTCAGGTAAGACCATAGGTAAATTTGTTCATAGGTGTAATCATTATCTAAAAACATACATATCATCCAAATCTAAATTAACAATGGTTTATTATTTTTTCTCTTAATTAATATTTTTAAAATGTCACTAGTACGTTTTCTCAACGTCAAATACACACGTTTTATTCGTGTCGGCATGAAGTTTCCCTTATATTGCAACGTTGGCTTGGCGGACATAATTATACGTGTGTTTTTTTGGACGTTGGTCCAACATAGTTGACGTCGTTGGCCAAACGTTGAGCCAACCGCGCATTGCCATCTGGGATAAGCACGATAAGCACGATCCAAATTTCTCAGTAGCATGTTGTATTTTGAGATTATAATTATGCAAGTGTTCTAAATATGAACACTAGTATTCGAAACACGTGTCATGTGTTCAAAAGGTATAACATTTTTGAACACGTTTCATGTGTTCTGGTAGATTTGCAGTGTATAAACTGTTATCAGAAGCACTTTAAAACATTATACTTATCCTTTAGGAGCACAAAAAAATTGATGTTGAACTCTCTTGGTATCATACGGTATTATGTACCATACCGTACGTAAGATTGTTTTTACCAGCAGCACTATTCGTGTAATACAATTAAAATTCGTTGTGTAAAAAAAAATGCAAGTTTTTAGAAGAACACAGCTGGTGAATAATTGCCCCCATACTTTATGTACTTCGTCTTTTCCCTGAAGCCACCCTAAACTGCTTGAATTAATATTACACTGAGGGATATTTGCACCTTTACAAACAATATGTTTTCAAAATATTCTTTTCAGAATGCTGCTTGGAAGCATGTTCGAAGCAGCAGATGTAGTCAAACGCAGAGGGTGTTTTAAGCACTTCCCACCATTCCATTCAAACTGCTATTTCCACAGCTTATAAACAGCACACTGAGTAAACCAACTGCATAGACTTATATGATAAAACTACTGATGGAAAACTTGCTATAGAAAAAATTATTATTTTGTCCAAGTGTGAGAAAGAGGATAATCACAGCTTGATATCAATGCAAACAAATCTGACATGGACAGAGTTTTTCATTCCCAAAATACAGTTTGAAATAGAGTAAATTCAAACTGTTTACCATACAAATGAATGCAGTCGTGGAGTGACCTTGGTTAACATTCCATTGGGTCTACTGAGTGTTGCTGTGTGTTATGGGGGAACTCAATTCACCCTCTGAGTAAAACGTAAGTAACGCTCATCAGGTGTTTTTTTTTTTTTAACTAACTTGCCCGGGGCAACTGATTTCATAAGACAACTGATGCTGCTTTCATACTAATGTCGCTTTGCAGCTTTGTCGCTGCACTACGCCAAATATGGGCATAAATTTGTCGCTTCCGGTTGTCGCAGCGGCAAAGCTACATTGTGGCTGATGTAATCGATATCGGCAAAATTTTGCCGCACGACATAGCTTTGCAGGTTGAATTCAATTAAACTTTTCAAAGCGAAAAAGCAGCAAAGCGACAAAACTGCAGTACAAAAGTGTGAAACGAAGCAGACGACCGGAGCTACAAAGCGACAAAGCTGGAAAGCGACATAAGTATGAAAGCAGCATGAGCCAGCAAGATGATTGGTAAGTGCAGGCGAAATTGGATACGTTAAATGGCAAGGCGCCTTCAGAAAAGAAAACCTACTGAAAAGGGGAAAAAAACCAACTGGTGAGTTTGATATGAAAGCAGAATACAAGTGGTAGCCATTGAAATGTGATTAGAAGTAAGATACTAATATGAACTAAGAGAATGAGTTGCAAACGAATGATCTGTAGTACATTAACACAATATTCGGAGAGGCATACTTACATATCTGATTTTTCTTTAAACACGTTGCCAATCTCCCGGGGGAGGAAGGGGGGGGAGGGGGCGCTCAGGGGGGGGGGGCAAACAAATATGAAAGTGACGTATCTGCTCCTACCGGTTTTCGAAATGTAGGGGCAATAGGTGATAAATACATTGAATAGGGGGTCATTCGGTGTAGAGGGTCAAAAAACTGGGTCATTCCGACCGAGTTGTTAGCGCAGGGGCGTAGCGAGGGTATTTGGCGCCCGTGGCAAGATGTGAAACTGGCGCCCCTCTGGCAACTCGAAAGCCACGCCCCCCAAAAAACAAATCAATACCTTTGAAAAAATCCTCTTTTTTTTTGCTAAAATTGGTAATTTCTGCTAAAATTTGCCTAAATATTTTCCAGTGCACGAAGCGCGCAATTTTTTTTTGTATTTTTGCAGTAATATTTGCTTATTTAAAGATTAAAAGTACTGAAATATGAAGGGCGCGCGGAGCGTGCACAAAAATTAGGCTAAAATTTGCTAATTCCAGCAGTATGTCCTCTGGTGTTGGCCCAATTATTTTCATGATGTGGCGATTTGGCGCCCCACTAGAGTTGGCGCCCGGGGCAACTTGCCCCACCCCCTCCCCCCATACCTAGCTACGCCCCTGCAAGAGCGAACAAAAACAGGGTCATTCAGTGTCAGTTTTTGAATTAAATAAGCCTAATTTTGACATTTAAAAATGAATAATAGAACTCGTTTAATGTGGCAGATTTCACCTGGTTACCCCTTGACATTTACGAAATCGCTCATCTTTGAAATTTGCGTCAAATTTTCGAAAAACCGACAAATTGCGCGAAAGGGGGTCATTCAGTGTAGGTGTAGGTTTTCGAAAAATCAGGGCAGTGGATGAGAGGCACCATAAAATATGATTACAAGGTTGTCTTTCAAAATAATAGGGGGTCATTGGGTGACAGCTCAGTGAAAAGGGGGTCATTGGGTGACAGCGGAGCAAAAAAAGGGGGTCTATCGACAGGAGTATGACGCGTGCCAATATATGGATGGGAGTGCCCCCCGGGTGCCAATAATCTAAGATTGGAAATATCAGACGATGCCATGGTAGTTTCCTTGAAGGTTTCAAAATTAAACTAGTATAGAAGAAGCGCAAATGAGGCACATCTTAGAAATGACGATTTTTGTGTTGCTTATAGTTTATTGAAGATGAAATAATTGAATCCTACAGTTTTCACCAGGTAGAAATAGATGATATACGGTAGTTATGATATATATATAAGACAATTTGATTTACGTGTAGATAGTTTCTTCTGTATATTGCCATGTGTTTAGCTTAGTGGGAGATAATTTAATTTGGGGAAATCAAAACATGGAAACGCAGCTTGCGGTATAGCTTTGTTTACTTTTTTTTGGTTTTCATAGTGATTTCTTTTGTTTTTCTATTAAAATTTGTAGATCTGCTAGGGACATTTTTGGAAAATCAAAACAAGCAAGCGTAGCTTGCGGTATAACTTGGTTTACAACTTTTTTTGTTTCCATAGTGATTTCTATCGCTTTTCTATTAAGATTTATTGATCTGCTGCGCGTTTGGGGCATAAAGTATAAAGTAAAGCTAGTATTTTTTGTGTAAAATATATATGTGTTAGATATTTTGTTTCAATTCATGAAGGATTACTTAAAATTTTGAAATCTATATATTTTATCAAAATGAAGCATAGATCATTCCTCGCCTCTTTTCTTGTTATTCATGAAGAAAATGAAGCCTGAAAGTAAATGGTTATAAGTTTAATGCATGTTACAATATTTAAATGAATATTCAATTTTCACACTCTCCAAATGTAGTGGATTAAATTACTGAACCTTTGACAGAATATCATTCAAAAATAGAAACAACATGAAACACCAAAATATTGAAAATACTCGTACTATTCTCCAAGAAAGGATATAATTCTATAAAAGATAACACAAAATTATTGCCCTTTGCAATAAAATAATTAGTAACATTTTCAAGGAGCCGTATGTCTGGTTTTTATTTACTTATTTAATAGTATTTTGTTGTACTTGTGATTGGTATGCTGACCTTGATTCAAATCATCAAATAAACAGACAAACAAATAACAAACAAACAAGCAAACATACAGACAATCTTTAAATCAATCAAATAAACAAACAATCTAGTAA
>JXSR01S075318.1:36847-63335 GCA_000969725.1 Ophiothrix spiculata | reverse complement strand
GATAACACGCAATTATTGCTCTTTGTAATCAAATAACGTGTAATATTTTCAAGGAGCCGAATGTCTGTTTTTTACTTATTAAATAGTATTTTGTTGTACTTGTGATTGGTATGATTCAGTTTGATTAAATCATCAAATAAACAGACAAACAAATAACAAACAAACAAGCAAACATACAGACAATCTTTAAATCAATCAAATAAACAAACAATCTAGTAAACATACATACACTGTATAAAATGTGATATTTTATACAATACAATTAACTAAGGATATGAGGACAAATTATGATTACGGTTTAGTCTAAAATGCACGTATACAGGGTGTCCCTTAAAAAAGGAAACCGAGATTTGCGCCCTCTGTTCTTAGAAACGGTTGAATGATTTTGAGTACTGTTTTGCTAGATTAATGCACCAGAAAGTCCTCTTTACAACAATACCAAATATTCCTACGTTGCTAACCTTGTTGAGTGATTACGACCAATTTAATGAATTGTGCATTTAATGCCTTTGTACCACCTTTTGGTAGCGTTAACTTCTTGCTCATGATGTGCTTGAGTTTAAGCCGTGTTGAAAGAAGGACTCCTTTAAGACTTTTTTTTGGATGACTGAATATCGGATTGTTCCTAGATTTAGAATATTATACTCGGAGAGTGCAACTGAACACATGAACGTTTTTTAAATGAGATTTCATGATTAATTTGCTTCCTATTTGAGCTATGGAAAATCCAATCCCAAAATTGAATTTCAAACCATTCATCAGCTTGATATCGTATTTTTGTTAGTGCATGCTTTATTTAAACCAGAATAGCATTGCAAGATGCAGTTCATCTTTTAAATGTTTTCTTTTTTACTTGTTGAATGAGAACAGATACGTAGCCTTGATAAAGTTGCCGTTTATTATCGAAGAGAGATTTCCTGTTGGCCTACCTTAACACATGGATGTACGAATTCAGGCCCTTCAAAATTTACCCTGTTTTATCTATTCTCAGCTTAGTTTTGGACGATTTTACTCCATTTTCAGGCCTATCTGTCACTACTTCAGGTTGTTAAACGTTGTGTCACTTACATCCCTGCTTAACAGCAAAGTCTTCAAATTGCCACCAAATGGCACCAAAAGACGAAGAGGTTAACTCTACCAAAAGTGGTTCAAAGGCATAAAATGCACAATTCATAAAATTGGTCGTAATTACTCAACCAGGTTAACAATGTAGGAGTAGAGAGTTTGCGATTACCACGTTTCACGGGACGGGGTACACAAACGTGAGCATTTTTAACTCACGTTCATCGTAACGGTTCACGCCAACGCGCAATACCATAGATTGCCTATGTATATTTCATTATGTCGCCCTCTTAGCAAAGAGTCTTTGATTAATGCAACGATTGCCTATTGTGAATGTTTCATGATGTCGCCCTCACTCATAATTGTCATAGCTGATCATGATCCATAGATATATCTGATCGAGGACGTAAATACTTAACCTAAAAAAATCATTTGCAAGCTTATGATATTATGAATGGTTGGCTAGTTTTCAATAGAACTCACGTACGTATTGGACGAATAGCCACGTAAAAAGACCCACTTCAAACGGTTATTTCAACATATGTTGCTGCTATTCACGTATTATTGATCGTTCACGTTCAGGGGATTGGCTTTCGCAAGCAGATGTGTAGAACTTAAAACTTTGACATAGAAGTCAATGCAAAATCAGAAAATCCCTACTTACGGGTGTGTAAGTGCGAAGTTTGCAACCCGTAATCTTTACAACCAAACGCAATAAAACTTCGATAAGTGCAGGATATGTATGTCTGTACATTATTCTTGCATGTGTTTATCTGATTTTGATATAGCTTTTATTTAAAACGATAGGGGACATCGATTAAGTGATTAGTATTCACGTAACAGTGTACGTGAAAGTCTGCAATATACGGTGTGCTGTAGTGTTCAAGCAGGTAATGGTTGGCTGAATTTCAATAGAACTCACGTATACGTTCGCGTTCTTGATGATCGCAAACTCTCCAATATCTGGTATTGTTGTAAAGAAGACTTTCTGGTGCATTAATCTAGCAAAACAGTACCCCAAATAATTCAACCGTTTCCAAGAACAGAGGGCGCAAATCTCGGTTTCCTTTTTTAAGGGACACCCTGTATATTGCTTTTACTAGTGCCTTTCTACCGGGCCCCTATCTACCTACATCGTAAGTAGCTACCTTTAAAGAATACTGCTGTTGCAGTCAATCTTCATTAGTATATACAGGTGTGTTAATTACACCTACACCTACATCCCCGATCCCTCGCACACCTCACAACCAGCCCCACACATCCACACTAAAAGAGTGAAGAATTAGAAAAACAATCAGCATATTAATTATTATACATTTGCTATAAAGCCATAAAAAAAATGACAGGATGTACACAAAATGCACGTTTCATTGTTCCTTTTGTATTATTTGATGTGCGAGTAATGCTTTGAGACATCCAGGTTCGTGGATTGTATCCAGCCAAGGTCACTGTTAAAACAGGATGAAATGTTCAATAGTTCTTGAATTGGTTACTTAGTAACCAGGTGAAATCTGCCACATTAAATGAGTTCTATTATTCGTCAAATTAAGGTAATCTGAAAAGCTTCAGTATACCCTTAGCTCGTATTTGTAGTGCTCTTTTGACCATTTAAACATTTTGTAATGTTTAAATGTTTTGCGACCTTAAACCATTAAGAGCTCTCCAATCATAATATTATGCTATGTTTTGATTGCAATATTAGCATTGTCAAATCAAATCAAATCAATCTTTATTTCCATTAAAAATACAATACATCAAAAAGCAACAGAAATATAAACCAAAATGGAGGAGTAGACCAGAAAGCCAATGAGGCCAGAAATTAGCCTACCCCTTACAAAAAAACAAAAACAAAAACAATAGCAATACATCAAAATAAAAAAGGGACCAAGACGTACAAACAAGACAAGGACATCGACGAGCTAGATAGTAAACTGCGAGAATTGGCTACTCATGAGTATAGTTTTGAATAATAGATTCTTTCATTTCTTTGCGAAAATGCTTTATTGATTTGGATTCTTTCATACTATTTGGAAGTGAATTCCAAAGAATAGGACCGGTTGTCCGAATGGCACGATCTGAAAAAGTTTTCTTATTGTTTGTAATGTTGAAATTGTTGACATGTCTTGTTTGATAGTCGTGGACTTGACTGCGTTTAGAAAAAAAGTCTTTAAAGGAAGTTGGTAATTCGTTAATGGAAAATCTAAACATGAATACCCCTAGTTCCACTTTGTAGATGTCATTAACAGTTAATAGGTCATAATTGTGAAACAATGGTGGCGTGTGCGCCCTATAATGGCTATTTGAAATTGTTCTTATGGCCCATTTTTGCAGCTTTATCAGTTTGTCAAGATAAGTTTTATGTGCACTTCCCCAAATAAGAATTCCGTAGCTAAGATACGGCAATACAAGAGTACAGTATAATGTTCGAAGTATTCTGGAAGGTAATGAATATTTCAATTGGCTGATGACGCCAATGTTCCTTGAAATTGTTTTTGATACACATTCTATGTGTTTTTTCCATGTGAGACACTCATCAATCAGTACACCTAAAAATTTAGTATAGCTTACTCTTTCAAGGGTGGTCTCATTCAGAACTATTTTCAGATTAGCACATGATTCGGTGTTTGTCATGTGTGGGGTGCCCAAAATCATATAATTTGTTTTTCCTGCGTTAACTGATAATTTATTGGCTTTGAACCAATTGCTTACTTTATTTAATTCGTTGTTTATCAAACTCATTTCATTTACGATATTTTTATGCGAGTAAAGAATTGTAGTATCATCAGCAAAAAGAATAAAATCAAGAACTTCCGAGGTATTCGTGATATCATTTATATACAAAATAAAGAGAAGTGGCCCCAGTATAGACCCTTGAGGAACACCGCACAAGATGTTCTCAAAATCTGAATCATGGTTATCATAGGTAACATACTGTTTTCGATTTTGCAAATAGCTTTTAAACCATTCTAAGACAATACCACGGAAACCATAATGATTTAGTTTGTAAAGAAGTATTTCATGGTTAATAGTATCAAAAGCTTTTGACAGATCAAGAAAAATACCGATTGTGCTTTCATTTTTTTCAACTGCTTTATTCACTTTGTCAACAAGCTGAGCTATTGCCATGTATGTGGAATGTTTTGGTCGAAACCCAAACTGTTTTTCATTAAAAATTCCGTGGTTGTCAATAAAATCGATACATCTGTTAAACACAATTCTTTCGAGAATTTTTGAAAAACATGGTAGAAGAGACACTGAACGATAATTGGAAAATATATCTTGGTCAGCTTTCTTATAAATTGGAACAACTTTTGCTATGTTTAATTTGTTTAATACAAAGGATTGTAAGCATGTTGTTGAAACATCAGTGTTTACATGCACAGTATAGTAAAATGTAGCTGCGATTCCACATGGATATGAACATTCTTAAAAACTTCATTGGATCAAGAATAGGCAAGATAGAATCGAAACAAACAAACAAACAAACAAGGCTTTATTACTTGTTCTTAAAAAGACGATTACCAGCCAATTTTTTCCTTAGCAAACAGACTGCAAACTGTTTACAGTGTTTCTGCTTTCCTAACTTTTCAATTTTAAAAGTGTGTTTATCGATTTAAAATGATTTGATTACTGTTTAGAAATGTTAAATACGACATTCAAAAGTACGATATCCTCACCAAAAGTTGTTGGTAGATGAAAAAAAAAAACGGTTTTGAGAATTTAATAATTTATTTCTAGAAACACAGTCATTTAATATTTTTATCGCCGGTACGGCGATCCGGAAATTCAAAGCATAAAGTATTTAAGTTTCTATAGGAATGGATATGAATATAAGTTAGTAGTTGGACGAGCTTCCTAAAAATACAATGAAATCATTAAGTGTCATGAAAAGTTGAATTTCACATTGGTGACCGTGGCTAATGACTTTAATTAAAAAACTTACTCGTAAGCCAAATAGAAATATATTAAATATATAAAGCACGATTCCTTTTTTAAACAAATTTTCTCGAAAAACATCTTGTTGACTTGGACAATTATTATATTCTCGTGTTCAATTTGTTACTCCAGGGGGCTCAGGGGAAATCAAGTACAGTAGAGTTAAATTTAGTACAGCAGGCGGCTAACACATGTGAGGATTTCTTGAGCTCATCTTACAGTGTTATCATGAAACAAATCATGACAAGAATACTGATCTCATTTCTTTAATAATTGGCAAAGAGAGAATTTCTTATCATCAATACTGCTTTTTGGCACGTTTGCGTCTGTAACATCGCAATATTATTGGTATGTAAAGTTTGCTCAGAAAGGTAGGGCGATGTATGATTGATCCGGATGCATGACAAATTGAACATTCACGCGGGCCTTTTTGACAAAATTCCGAATTATTGGCTTCTAAAGATTAGGTTTTAGCTTTAAACAATAAAAGACATAAAGTATATATCACTTCATTCACTCAACGTTCATGACAGAATCGATATTGCAACACTGAAACAAACAGCAAATCCTCTTTGGACAATGAAGATAAAGCGCCTTACTTAAGGACACAATTCGTTGGCACATGCAAGCGGGCCTCGAACTCACATACATCAGTTTACGGGACTGGACTAGATGCCTTATCTATTTGACCGCACATGCTCCTAAAATCGCAATTATCAACCATCACGGACACAATACGTTGGCACATGCAAGCGGGCCTGGAACTCACAACCATCGGTTTACGAGATTGGACTAGGTGCCTTATCCACTCGTCCACACATGCTCCTTAAATCGCAATTATTACCAAGCATCTCATAGTCCATTCTATAAAGGTAATAACTTTGAGAAACAGTTTAAATTCTCTCAACAATTTCAATGTTTTCAATATCCACAACATGTTCCAAGAAGCTGAACCTTCTTACTGAATCTCAATATGATCTTTGTTTTAATACGATGCTTATATGGGAATATAATTCCTTCGTATCTGTAACTTGGACGCAATTAAAGGCAAAGTTTTTCAAGTTCTTGGCCAAAGGTATATAATCATGAGACATGTATGTTTTTCAATTGAATTCATAAAAATATGTATAAGTTTCAATTAATTATCCGCTCATGTTATATTATAGGGTATCCCAGCAAACACATGGCATTTAAAACATTTTACGAAAGTCATATTACAAGTTGAAGGTGTAGGTTCCTATCTTAAGTGCATATTGTGAAATTTTAACCTTGGCTTGCTTCTTGTTTTCTCTTGAGAGGCAAAAGAAGTATGCAACCCTTGGGATGAGGATGTTATGAAAATAAAAAAGAAATAGAAAATAGGTATACCAATAATTTTACATTTTATGCTATATCTCTGAAAGTACAAAGAATTTGGAGGTGAAATTTTGAATTTAGAATCAGAAAAATATGGACTTTGATATAGCACCAACAAATATACTACTTCCGGTTGAGCCCAGGGTGGTGAGAATGTGATCGTAACCTACACCTTTAAGAACAACGTTTTTGATAACGTCTTCAAAATGTTATTATGACATTTTGACAGTATAGGTGGTATGATATCACCTTTCGAGCTCACGTACACTTCTTACCCCTTCCTGCGATCAAAATTATATTCAGTTGGTTTAACCTTGAGCATTATGTTCTCTAAACACTGTTCTTTATTTAACCTTAGAGTTCTTGTTACTTAAAGTTAAAACCTACATGATCTAACTATTGCTTGGGTAAATCAACTATAATTATACTTGAAAAATGTGACCCGTCATATTAAAAGAACACACTTGTCTTAACCTGCATGTTTCTCATATCTTGACACCTTTAGCACCATGCATGCCATGCCATTCTCAAAATTGAAAATTTCGTTTTTATGCAGAGGTGGTATTCAGCATATCCCACAATGCATTATTCTGATACACTGATATATAATAGGCAATAATGGTTTTCTGGACAAGGGGCTATTAGGAATTTGAGAATTCCATTGAATAGTACAATTCATATCTTTCTAGGGATGTGTTTCTTTTCACAATAGCCCAGTGTTTACCCTTATTGCTGACACCTCAAAAACCTCAGTAACCTGTACATAAGTATAGGAGTTGAATTGGATTTGCAGGCATATTGTACAATCAGTGTATCAGAATAATGCATTGTGGGATATCCTGAAAACCACCTCTGGTTTTAATGGTAATCAAAATATCAATCTATATCTGGTATATACATTAAGAACTTTTCGCATATCGTTATTTTATACTATCGATCACCATTAAAAAGAAATACCAGGTGTCCCAAAAAATGGTTACATGTAGAAAAATGACCGTGTGCTGAAAATATAGTAGTTAAAGAAACGAAACTTTGCATGAATTATAGTACAACCCTCTTCTAGATACTCATAAAATTTTGATATCACAGCTTAATTGGTTTTAGCGTTAAAGGTAGATACCAATGTCAGAAACGCATTTGTTCAAAATTAAACAAAATAATAAGCATACACGTTTTATGGTATTTTAATGTGCATTTTTATTTCTAAATGATCATGATCAGACTTCATATTAAATCAAATTTGATACAATTTTAATTGAATAATAATTGAACTATCTTTTAGTATATCTATTATGCAAATTACGGATACCTGCATTCCATGCATTCCAGAATGAGTTGTTTATATTGAACCTGTCAATCAAGTTTTGGCGCGAAAGTTGATGAATACGCATAAAGCACAATCAAATTTTCATGGGTAACATTTTTATACAATTAAAGAATTAAAATTATTTAACTGTTTAAACTGCAAACTTGGGTAAATTTTGAAAAAAAATAATCTTAAACTTACAGGACATGTTTAAATTGAAATTTTCTTCATAGTAGCAAAAGTCATTTAGAAATAACAGAAATAGCTAAATGTTGAATCGGTTGCCATTTTTGCCCAAAATCAGATTTCGACATAATTTTCAGACTTGTAGTAATTTATGGCGTCATAATTACATAACAGCTTGTCAAATTTTCATGATTTTGGTATCAACGGGTAGAAGAAATTCACCTAAACTATGGTATGCAGCAACCTAACTTTGGACATGCCAATTTCAAGCTTACATGGGATTGAACGGGGTTAAAATTACATTAAACGAACATGCTTCCAATTTGGTTGAATTTGGAAAAAATACGTTTCTGACATAGGTATCTATCTTGGGTAATAACTCAAAAATTAATAATGCTGTGATATTAAAAGTTTGTAAACATCCAGTAAAGGTATGTATCATAAGTCATGCTAAGTTTGAATTTTCCAACTGCTATACTTTTTGCAATCTATCATTTTTCTACATGTAACCATTTTTGAGACACCTGGTATATTCAATGTGGACTACTTTTGTAATTATGGTTATGAAAGGAGAAACATGTAGGTTCCAACAAGTGCCGTCGTTTGATGTGACGAGGCACAAATGTTTTAGTAGCAAGTCTATAATAAATCAATTCAAGACTAATGGTCAACATCTCAAAAAATCATTCTCATTAAAACCTTGTTGGTAAAATTGGTTATGATATTTAATAACATGCAGATCATGCGTTTGGCAAGTGCGTACCATTACGCGTGAAGAGGTAGGAAAGAAAGAGCGATAAGAAAAAAGTAGAGCAAAAGGGAAAGAGGCCAAAAGGAAAAAGTGAAAGAGTAGAGGCAAAATAAATGAAAAATGAAAATTATTTAATACTTAACACTTTCAAATCAAGTTGGAGTACCAGCCCCCAAAATAACCGATCCATCTCACTGCTTTTACTTGTTCACATAAAAAACATATTAAGAGCAACAAACAATGGCACCTTCAATAGGTCTGAATATTGACAATATCAGAGATAAAGCATATACATATCATTGATAATGTAAACATTTTGCAAAAATTTGAACAATTTTTGAAAAAGAAATGTCCAATTTTCATGGAACAAAAAGCATTTTGAAGTTTAACCAATTTGTTTATAAATCTTGAAATCACAAATCTAGTAAATTTTGATTAAACTTTTACTGGTGATGGGCCCTTAAATTCTCATTCAGTTCGCATAATTTTATACTTGACCTTGGAATTCTCATTATCAAACTACGGAGTTATCTTCGTACCCTTGATAGGTTCAATCTCCGCTAAGGGAATGATTTAAATACGTACAATTGAAAGTCACAGCTAACTTCTTGTATTGAAACCCTTAGTGCTTTGCTATCACTACGATCAACTCAAACACAGAGCACACGTTTGATACCCAACAGCTAAAACAACAAATACAAACCTCAGAATATGCAGGATGCAGGATCACGTTCATAGTCAAGACATAACGTGAATAGGATATAAATCAATGCAAATAAATGATTGTTGGGCAATATATTTACATGTAAAATAAAAACAGCTTCCTAAGTATTTGTGTCCAGGAGACAATCTGTTAGTCACACTCAAATGTATTTCATTAAAATATCGATACTAGAAACTGATGTTAGAAGAACTTTAAATAAAAACATGACACCTATCCTTAAGGAACACACAAATTTGATGTGGAACTTTTTTGATATCATATTGTATATCATACCGTACGTAAGTTTTTTTTTGTTTACAGTAGCATTTTTCGTGTAATACAATTAAGATTCGTGGAGTAGAAAAAATACAAATTTTTAGAAAAACTCATCTGGTGAATAACTAACCATGCTAACCCCATACTTTATGTATGCCTTGTCCATATACTTTAATAAACCTCAATTTGTTTTCACCGTCTTTTACCTAAAGTAACCCTAAACTGCTTGAATTAATATTACATATTTACACCTTTAAAAACAATATATTTTCAAAATATTCTTTTCAAAATGCTGCTTGGAAGCAAGTTCGAAGCAGCAGATGTAGTAAAACATAAGTAACGCTCATCGGGTGTGTTTTTTAACTAACCTAACCGGGCCAACTGATTTCATAAGACAACTGAGCCAGCAAGATGATTGGCAAGTGCAGGCGAAATTGGATACGTATAATAGCAAGGCGCCTTCAGAAAAGAAAACTGAGAAGGGACAAAACTGGCGAGTTTGAAATGAAAGCAGATTACAAGTGGTAACCATTGAAATATGATTAGAAGTAAGATACTAATGTGAACTAAGAGAATGCGTTGCAAACGAATGATCTGTAGTACATTAACACAATATTCGGAGAGGCATACTTATATCTGATTTTTCTTTAAACACGCTGCCAATCGCGGGGGGTGGGGGTGGGGCTGCACTCAAATATGAAAGTGACGTACCAGCTCCTGCCGGCTTTCGAAATGTAGGGGCAATAGGTGAGAAATACATTGAAAAATAGGGGGTCATTCGGTGTAGAGGGTAAAAAAACTGGGTCACTCAGACCGATTTGTTGGCAAGAGCGATTTTTTTTTTCACACTTTCATTTTTCACATTTACACATTCAGTGTCAGTTTTGAATAAAATAAGCCTAATTTTGACATTTACGAAATCGCTGATCTTCGAAATTTACGTAAATGTTTTCTTTAAACACGCTGCCAATCCCAGGGATGGGGTGGGGGTGGTGTTGCACTCAAATATAAAAGTGACGTAACTGCTCCTACCGGCTTTCGAAATGTAGGGGTAATAGGTGAGAAATACATTGAAAAATAGGGGTCATTCGGTGTAGAGGGTAAACAAACTGGGTTATTCCGACCGATTTGTTGGCAAGAGCGAATTTTTTTTTTTCACATTTTCATTTTTCACATTTACACATTCAGTGTCAGTTTTTGAATAAAATAAGCCTAATTTTGACATTTACGAAATCGCATATATTCGAAATTTACGTAAAATTTTCGAAAAACCGACAAATTGTGCGAAAAAAGGGGGTCATTCAGTGTAGGTTCTCGAAAAATCAGGGCAGTGGATGAGAGTCACCATAAAAAAAGGATTATAAGGTTGACTTTCAAAATAAAAGGGGGTCATTGGGTGACAGCTCAGTGAAAACGGGGGTCATTGGGTGAGAGCGGAGCAAAAAAAGGGGGTCTATCGACAGGAGCATGACGCGTGCCAATATATGGGAGTGCCCCCCCCGTGCCAAATAATCTAAGATTGTAAATATCAGACGATGCCATAGTAGTTTCCTTGAAGGTTTCAAAATTAAACAAGTATAGAAGAAGCGCAAATGAGGCAAATCTTAGAAATGACGATTTTTGAAGAAGGGCGGTTCTGTCTTATAAATTATTGAAGATGAGATAATTGAATCCTACATTTTTCACCATGCAGAAATAGATGATATACGGTTGTTATATAATATATATAGGACAATTTGATTTACGTGTAGATAGTTTCTTCTGTATTCTGTCATGTGTTTAGTTTAGTGGGAGGTAATTTAATTTGGGGAAATCAAATCATGGAAACGCAGCTTGTGGTATAGCTTTGTTTACTTTTTTTGGTTTACATTTTCTTTCGTTTTTCTATTAAAATTTATAGATCTGCTGGGCGTTTGGCGCATAAAGTATTTTTTTATGTAAAATATATATGTGTTAGATATTTTGTCTCAATTCATTAAGGATTACTTAATTTTGAAATCTATATATTTCATCAAAATGAGACATAGATCACTCTTCGCCTTTTTTCTTGTTATTCATGAAGAAAATGAAGCCTGGAACCGTAAATGGTTATAAGTTTAATGCATGTTACAATATTATAATGAATGTACAACGGTCACACTCTCTAAATGTAGTGGATTAATTTACTGAACCTTTAACAGAATATCATCTAATAATTTAATGATTGAAACAACATGAAACACCAAAATATTGAAAATAATCGTACTATTTTTAAAGAAAGGATATAATTCTTTAAAAGATAACACGCAATTATTGCTCTTTGCAATCAAATAACGTGTAACATTTTCAAGGAGCCGAATGTCTGTTTTTTACTTATTTAATAGTATTTTGTTGTACGTGTAATTGGAATGCTGACCTTGATTCAGTTTGATTAAATCATCAAATAAACAGACAAACAAATAACAATCAAACAAGTAAACATACAGACAATCTTTAAATCAATCAAATAAACAAACAATCTAGTAAACACACAGACACTGTATAAAATGTGATATTTTATAAAATACAACAAGTAACTAAGGATATGAGGACAAATTATGATTACGGTTTAGTGTAAAACGCACGTATATATTCTTTATTGCTTCAACTAGTGCTTTTCTACCGGGCCCCTATCTACCTACATCGTATATAGGTAGCTACCTTAAGGTAAAGAATACTGCTGTAGCAGTCAATCTTCATTGGTATATACAGTTCTGCTACTTACACCTACATCCCCGATCCCTCGCACATCTCACAACCAACCCCACACATCCACACTAAAAGAGTGAAGAATTAGAAAAACAACCAGCATATTAATTATTATACATTTGCTATAAAGCCATAATAAAAGAATTACAAGATGTACACAAAATGCACGTTTCATTGTTTCTTTTGTAGTACTTGATGTGAGAGTAATGCCTAGAGACATCCAGGTTCGTGGAATTGTATCCAGCCAAGGTCACTGTTAAACAGGATGAAATGCTCAATGGTACTTGAAATGGTTACTTAGTAACCAGGTGAAGTCTGCCACATTAAATGAGGTCTATTATTCGTCAAATTAAGGTAATCTGAAAAGCATCAGTATACCTTTAGCTCGTATTTGTAGTGCTCTTTTTACCATTCAAACATTTTTTATTCTATCATTTTTAGACATATAACTACTGAGAGCTCTCCAATCGTATGAGGGGTACTCCGGCAAAATGAGAGGAAAGTCGCACTTGATGATTACGAGAAAACAACTACATTGGTGAAATATTCAAGTTTCGATTTCTTGATTTAAATCGTATAATAGATATTCTGAAAGTATATATATGATGACTCACCACGAAAAGGGGGACTTTGCGACAGAACACTTTTCAAGAAACTGGTGAAAGTAGGCAGCCAAAAATAAAGAAAATAATAAGAATTTTCAGCAGATGTTCTATTCTAAAATGTGATTGCCAAGATCAAATTCAACAGAAAGGTGTCATTTTAAAGCCTAGAAAATACGATAACAGAGGAAATGATTAAATCAAAATTGATATCATCTGCAAAGTCCCCCCTTTCGGGGTGAGCCATCACATACATGTAAAATTCGAAATTGAATATGTCAATTTTAACAGTTTTTATCAACAGATTCTAAATGTCCTGTACAGTTTGCACTAAGATGGGTCTAGATCAGCTTGACATTTTTTTTTTGAAAATGTTTATCAAATACTTTTTATTTCTAATAAAATATTGCATATAGTCTTAGTGACAAGTTTCAAGTGTATTGCATATTTAGAAATATGGATATTATTGTTTTGCCGTCATTTAATTTGGGGAAATCAAATCATGGAAACGCAGCAATGGTGCATAGTCCTTATACTTTAAAGTCGATTTTGACTATTAATTATGTTCTGAATCACCTTTCATGGTCGCAAAAATTAACCTGTTACCGAAAAGGAAAAGGGAAAGTATGACAAATTACATTTTGAAGCTGAGAATATGAAAAAAATTCAAATATGTAATTAACTCATTTTTAAAAATCGCGACTTTAGCACCGCACATATATGCTGAATATACATGCTATGTTTTGATTGCAGTATTAGCATTGGTTTTTGTATAAATGCAAAGGATTGTAAACATTTGGTTTAAAAACTTAACTTTTACATGTAGATTAAATGCTAAAGCATTAAAATGTATGATTATTTTTTTTATAAATTTTCTTAAAACAATTCTTGCTGACTTAGACAATTATTCCATTCTCCTGTTCAATTTGTTACTCGAGGGGAGCTCAGGGGAAATTAATTACAGTAGAGTTAAATTTAGTAGAGCAGGCGGCTAACACATGTGAAGAATTCTTGAGCTCAACTTACAGTGTTATCATAAAACTGATGATGAGAAGAATACTGATCTCATTTCTTTCATAATTGGCAAAGAGAGAATTTT
The DNA here is from genome assembly GCA_000969725.1 of Ophiothrix spiculata. Taxonomy (NCBI): domain Eukaryota; kingdom Metazoa; phylum Echinodermata; class Ophiuroidea; order Amphilepidida; family Ophiotrichidae; genus Ophiothrix; species Ophiothrix spiculata. The sequence continues at coordinate 49,331 of JXSR01S075318.1, read as the reverse complement.
TCTTTCATCAAATACTGTTTTTTGTGCACGTGTGCGTCTGTAACACCGCAATATTATTGGTATGCAAAGTTTGCTCAGAAAGGTAGGGCGATTTATGATTGATCCGGATGCATGACAAATTGAACATTCACGTGGGCTTTTTTGACAAAATTCCGAATTATTGGCTTCTAAAGATTATGTTGTAGTGTAAGCAATAATAGAGGTATAATACTCTTCATTCACTCAACGTTCAGACGAGAATCGATATTGCAACATTGAAACAAACATTCAACCCCTCTAACCAGGTAATGAGGTTGATAAGTTGGCACACACAAGCGAGCCTTGAACTTGCAACCTTTTGATAACAAGACTGGACCAGGGGCCTTATCCACACGGCCATACATGCTCCTATGCAATTATAAACTAGCATCTTATAGTCTTATGATCAATTTTTTCTTCAGTTGGTTTAACCTTAAGCATTATATTTAAAAACACTGTTTTTATTTGTCCTCAGAGTTCTTGGTATTAATCAGTAAAGTTATTTGCGTACATGATCTAATTATTGCTTGGATCAATGATTCTATTATTGTATTTGAAAAAAAAATGAGATCCGTCATATCGAAAGAAGGCACTTGTCTAAACCTACATATTAACCCATTTTATTCTCATTTTATTTATTTACATATTTAATGAAAATATTAAATATTGTACGGTGGAGAAATAATATAATACAGTACATAATATGTAAAACGGAAATTGGTGAATTGGTATTAATTTGAATGTTTCGGTATCATATTTTGCACTACATCTTTATGATACATCAAGTTAAATATCGCCCTTTAAAAATTTTACACGTAAAAGAATAGAAAAGAGCAAATGCTGCTATTTCTTGTAAAATATCTTCTTAATCTCTCTTTATTTAATCATAAAATGAAAATTAAAACAATGTCCAATGTCCATGGAACAAAAAGCATTAGGCCCTAATGTTTTAAAAGTTTACTTTTCTCTCAAGCTCTCAATTTTCTTATCTTGAAATCGCAAATTTAGTGAATTTTGATTAAACTTTTATGGGCCCTTAAATTCTCAATCAGTTTGTCTAACCTTAGGCATAATGTTTATATTTGACATTGGAAATCTCATCTCCTAACTACGGAGTTATCGTCGCCACGTTAATTAATAGGATCAATCTCCGATGATTTAAATACGTACAAGTGAAAGTTACAGTTCTTCTATTGAATCACTGAGTGCTTTGCTATCACTACGATCAACTAAAACACAGAGCCATGTTTTGATACCCAACAGATAAAACAACAAATACAAACCTCCGAATATGCAAATAGATGCAGGATCACGTTCATAGTCAAGGCAAGCTACTGAATTTACATGCAAATTTATGAAACGTATCATAAAAGCAGCTTCTTAAGTATTTGTGTTTAGGGATATGTTTAGATATTAGTTTAATGTTTTTATATTAGAGGCAATCTGTTAGGCACATCAAAATTTATTTAATAAACATATTGGTACTAGAAACTGATGTTAGAAGCACTTTAAAAACATGTCACCCATCCTTCAGGAGCACTAAAATTTGATGTGGAACTTTCTTGATTGTTTTTACTGTCTATTTCCTGAAGTAATCCAAACTGCTTGAATTAATATTACACTAAAGGATATTTACACCTTTATAAACAATGTATTTTTATATATTTCCAAAATACTCTTTTTTCAGAATGTTGCTTGGAAGCGAGTGGAAGCTACAGATGAAGTAAAACGTAACGCTTATCGGGTGGTTTTTTTTGGTAAATAAACTACTGGAAAGGACAAGGACAAAAAAAAAGTTTGAAATGGAGGCAGAATCATCGTAAAGACAGGGAACTATGATGAGAAGTGAGATAATTATATTTAACTAACTCTTGAATACGTTGCAAACGAATGATTTGCAGTATGATATCTACGTACCTGTTACCGTGGAATTGTAAAAGTATGCAGTACAATAACAATAGCATCTTTGAGACATACATACCCATTTCTTCTTTTAACACGTTGCCAATCATCTTAAGTTGAAATATCAGATGTCAAGATAGTTTCCTCGATGGTTTCAAAATTAAACTAGTAGAAGAGGTGCAAATGTTCGGAAAAAAACAAAATGAAAACAATGGCAATAATATACATATACACGAATATACATGTATAATAAACACACGTAAGAAACATTGGTATGCTTATCAAGGAATCATAAACTGATGTTAATGTTATCTTGTTCGGAAAAAAGAGTGTTTACATGTAGATTAAATGCTAAAGCATTAAAATACAATTTTTATGGTTGGAAATACTGGAAGGATTTACATAATATTCAGATTTGAATTACACTAATCATGAAATACAACAAATGTGTTAGATATTTTACCATACTGCCAATTTTTCTTTCCTGAAAAAAAAAAGAGATTATAGTAATGAGAGAAAGTGCTGATTTTTCCCCTACATTTATTTCAAATTTAATCAAAATAGGACATTCCTTGTGAGAACTTTCAACATTTAACGGCGTTTTTATTTCTTTATTTATTACAATGTTTAAATGCGTTCATCTAAAACGCGATTTTGCCGATTTTGAAATCCCCGCAACATTTTCGCATGTTAAACAACGTCCTCTAGTCATGAAAATTGGCACAAAGGACGTTTTGTTAATTTCTGTGATCCTATGGAGCCATTTGTTGATAAATTATATACTTTTTGAAATATAGACGGATAGAAACTAAAAATCAAAGATATTTGTCTATATAACAAGTCTAAAATATAAAACATTTATGAATACTTAACGAAATTTGACAATTTTTGACGGGGGATTTCTTATTTAGCATTTACTCAAATTTAAGTTCATTGAACATTGACCTCGGTTAATTTGCATATGCAAGACGATATGGTGCTAAAAATTAGATTTTTATCAACTTGAAGTTCAAGAATCATTTTGGCATGTAAATTTACATATGTCATTTCAGCAAAACTGAAAATCCATGACATTTATAATTGCGTGTGAAAGTGGCAGTATAGTTACCCCTTAAAAGAAAAAGTAGTGGAAATACCCAAACTTGTATGAAAAACAAATACTTTCTGAGCTTTTGATGGAACTTGCGATGACATTCTAATAACGGTACATCAAAATCAAAACAAATGTCAGAGCATTTAAAACTTGAAATATATTTATGTCTGAATCAAAATCTTATCCATCTTATTTCATATTCCGTCCAACGCAGAATAAGGAAGTAATATTAATTTCTAGAATCCCTAATTAATAAATGATATTATTATGTTTAGCACAAGTTTTGCATATTAAACATGTATTGAGATGCATGCTGTGATGTCGTATAGTTTATTGAAGATGAACAAATTGAATCCTACAGTTTTCATCATACAGAAATAAAGATGATATAGTATATACACAATTTGATTATCGTGTAGACCGTTCCTACTATATACTGCCATGTGTTTAGTTTAGTGGCAGATAATTTAATTTGGGGAATTCAAAACATGGATACGCAGCTTGCGGTATAGTTTTGTTTACATTTTTTGGTTACACTAGTGATTTCTTTCGTTTTTCTATTAAAATGTATACATCTGCTTGGGAAATTTTGGGGAAATCAAAACAAGGAAACGTAGCTTGCGGTGTAACTTGGTTTACAATTTTTTTGTTTCCATCTTAGTGATTTCTATCGTTTTTCTATTAAAATCTATAGATCTGCTGCGCGTTTGGCGCATAAAGAATTTTTTGGGTAAAATATTGTGTGTTGGATATTTTGTTTCAATTCATGAAGGATTACTTAATTTTGAAATCTATATATTTCATCAAAATGAGACATAGATCATTCCTCGCCTCTTTTCTTGTTACTCATGAAGAAAATGAAGCCTGAACCCGTAAATGGTGTTAAGTTTAATACATGTTACAATATTAAAATGAATGTTCAACGGTCACACTCTCCAAATGTAGTGGATTACTGTAGAAGTGGTATTTTTCGCGCTACATTTATTTTCGCGCTTTTCGCACAGATCAAGTATTTTTCAAGATTTCACAATTTATTTGCTGTGACTCGCGTGACAGGCTACAAAAGCAATTTTTTGACGCCCCTTATTCAAACGCTTCTTTTTAGAATTCTACTTGAATGACAAAAATATTTTTTTTCTGCATTAGATTCCTAACACTTTACCCACTCTATGCAACAGTTAATCTGTCCTCAAGAGCTCTGTATAGTGTGCAGTGCCTTGTTTAAAGTGTGACTCGCGTGACACAACTGTGTGACTCGCGTGACGTAGTAGCCTTGAACAAATTTTACTGCAGCGCATTTCCAAAACGAAATGAAAAAAAAATGGAAACCATCCGGGATTATCCTTATTTTAGCCTTTATTGACCACTTTCAACCAAAAAACATACAATTTATTATAAATAAAGTCATGTAAAGGAGGCTCTAAATGTTGGGTCGTTTTTACACCAAATTTAGTGAAAAAACAAGTTTTTTGGCAAAATTTCATGTTTAACATATGTCAATCATATTGTGTGATGGCTCAAATTAAAGAGCACAATAACCTCTTTCATCTGACACCAAATTTGTTATTATAGCAACTGTAATTTTAAAGTTCTGAGCATTTTTTATGTTTCGGAAAGTGAGACAGTTACACGGAATAGCTGATAAGTATATTGTTCTGTTACTTACACCTACCCCGATCCCTCGCACACCTCACAACCAACCCCACACATCCACACTAAAACAGTGAAGAATTAGAAAAACAATCAGCATATTAATTATCATAGATTTGCTATAAAGCCATAATAAAAAATGAGAAGATGTACACAAAATGCACGTTTCATTGTTTCTTTTGTAGTACTTGATGTGAGAGTAATGCCTTGAGACATCCAGGTTCGTGGAATTGTATCCAGCCAAGGTCACTGTTAAAACAGGATGAAATGCTCAATAGTTCTTGAATCGGTTACTTAGTAACCAGGTGAAATCTGCCACATTAAATGAGTTCTATTATTCGTCAAAGTGAGGTTCATCTGAAAATCATAAGTATACCCTGAGCTAGTATTTGAAGTGCTCTTTTGACCATTTGAACATTTTGTAGATATGTTTTGCGACCTTAAACCATTACGAGCTCTCCAATCATACTATTTATGTTGAATATACATGCTGTGTTTTGATTGCAATATTAGCATTGGTTTAATACAAAGGATTGTAAGCATGTCCAACTTGTTAAAACATCAGTATTTACATGCACAGTAAAATTAGCTGCGTTTCCACATGGATATGAACATTCTTAAAAACTTCATTGGATCAAGAATAGGCAAGATAGAATCAAAACAAACAAACAAACAAACAAACAAACAAGGCTTTATTACTTGTTCTTAAAAAGACGATTACCAGCCAATTTGTTCCTTAGCAAACAGACCGGAAACTGTTGACAGTGTTTCTGCTTTCCTAACTTTTCAATTTGATTTGATTTGATTTGATTTGATTTATTAATAATCCAGGTGTACAAAGATAACATATAGCACAATAGAAAAACACATGAAATACACAGCAAAAAAAAAGAAACCATCCCAGTCCCTGGCGGATTCCCATACAGCGAACCTAATCACTATCTAGTGGGTCTCCGATAACAAAGGATGGTACCCCCCCCCCCCCAATAACAAATTAAGAAACATAAACAGAATTACGTAAATGACGAGCAAAAGCAGGTAAACAAAAAACAATTTCCCTGCAGGTGTTACTTGGTAATGTGGACCATACTCTAGGGAAGGCTACGAACAGGGAGTGATGAAAGGTGTCGGTACGACTTATGAAGTGACGAAAATCTATGTTGCTGGCTTGCCTCGATGAGCTTGTATTGAGTGTGATATAATTACTCCATTTAACATCAGACATAGACAACCTGCAACAAACATAATGCATAAATAATTAAAACGAGTGATAACAGATGGAATGTCAAGTGTCTGCAGCCTGTTTGTGTAAGAAGGCCTGGAATGCCAGGGACCAGGAAAACAATAACGGGTGAATCTTTTTTGAACCCCCTCTAACTTCTGTCTATGAATACCCTTGTAAGGAGCCCAAACAGGGGCACAATACTCTAAAATAGGTCTGATCAACGCAGAATAAAGTTTCTTTAGAGTATCAGGATCATTGGACCCGATAGTTCTACGAATAAAACCAAGTAAGCGTTGAGACTTACTAGTAACCTCGTCGATATGGGTTCCCCAGTCCAGATTGCATGAAAGTGTCACACCAAGGTGTTTATGGGTATTGACTCTGTCCAGAGGAGTTTCATTCATATTGTAGCTGACTGAAATAGGGTGACGCGATCTAGTAATGTGCATGACAACACATTTGGCAGCATTCAGGGGTAGTTTGTTAAGTGAGCTCCACTCCCAAATAGTATCAAGATCTTTTTGGAGTATCTCTTCATCCACCGAAGATAGAATAGTAAAATTTTAAAAGTGTGTTTATCGATTTAAAATGATTTGATTATGTTGACACAAATTGTAAACTGGGCAACCACACAACATAATTGACAGTCAGAGAAAAAATCACTGACCATCCAGGATTCGATCCTGGGACCTTGGCATTACTAGCGCCACGCTCTACCAACTGAGCTAATGAGTCAGATGGGGAAGAACGGTCGATCTTATATCTATAGGCCTTCAGTTCTAACCTGATTTGATTATTGTTTAGGAATGTTAAATACATTCAAAAGTACGATATCTTCACCAAAAGTTGTTGGTAGATGGAAAAAAAAAACGGTTTTGAGAATTTAACAATTTATTTCTAGAAACACTGTCATTTAATATTTTTATCGCCGGTACGGCGATCCGGAAATTCAAAGCATAAAGTATTTAAGTTTCTATGGGAATATATATGAATATAAGTTAGTAGTTGGACGAGTTTCCTAAAAATACAATGAAATCAATAAGTGTCACGAAAAGTTGAATTTCACATTGGTGACCGTGGCTAATGCCTTTAATTAAAAAACTTGCTCGTAAGCCAAATAGAAATAGATTAAATATATAAAGCACGAATCCTTTTTTAAACAAATTTTCTCGAAAAAAATCTTGTTGCCTTGGACAATTATTGTATTCTCGTGTTCAATTTGTTATTCCAGGGGAGCTCAGGGGAAATCAAGTACAGTAGAGTTAAATTTAGTATAAAACAGATCATGACAAGAATACTGATCTCATTTCTTTAATAATTGGCAAAGAGAGAATTTCTTATCATCAATACTGCTTTTTGGCACGTCTGCGTCTGTAACATCGCAATATTATTGGTATGCAAAGTTTGCTCAAAAGGGTAGGGCGATGTATGATTGATCCGGATGCATGACAAATTGAACATTCACGTGGACCTTTTTGAAAAAATTCCAAATTATTGGCTTCTAAAGATTATGTTTTAGCTTTAAACAATAAAAGATGCATAAGGTATAATTCTCTTCATTCACTCAACGTTCATGAGAGAATTGATATTGCAACATTGAAACAAACATCAAACCCCCTCTAACCGAGCAATGAAGATAAAGTGCCTTACATAAGGACACAATACGGTACGTTGGCACATGCAAGCGGGCCTCGAACTCACATACATCAGTTTACGGGACTGGACTAGATGCCTTATCTACTTGACCGCACATGCTCCTAAAATCGCAATTATCAACTATCAAGGACACAATACGTTGGCACATGCAAGCGTGCCTCGAACTCGCAACCATCAGTTTACGGGACTGGACTAGATGCCTTATATACTTGACCGCACATGCTCCTAAAATCGCAATTATCAACCATCAAGGACACAAAACGTTGGCACATGCAAGCGGGCCTCGAACTCGCAACCATCGGTTTACGAGACTGAACTAGGTGCCTTATATACTTGACCGCACATGCTCCTAAAATCGCAATTATCAACCATCACGGACACAATACGTTGGCACATGCAAGCGGGCCTGGAACTCACAACCATCGGTTTACGAGATTGGACTAGGTGCCTTATCCACTCGTCCACACATGCTCCTTAAATCGCAATTATTACCAAGCATCTCATAGTCCATTCTATAAAGGTAATAAATTTGAGAAACAGTTTAAATTCTCTCAACAATTCCAATGTTTTTAAACACAACATGTTCCAAGAAGCTGAACCTTCTTACTGAATCTCAATATGATCTTTGTTTTAATACGATGCTTATATGGGAATATAATTCCTTAGTATCTGTAACTTGGACGCAATTAAAGGCAAAGTTTTTCAAGTTATTGGCCAAAGGTATATAATCATGATACATGTAATATATTTCAATTGAATTAATAAAAAATATGTATACCCGCTCATGTTATATTATAGGGTATCCTAGCAAACACATGGCATTATAAAGCATTTTACGGAAATCATATTAAAAGTTAAGAACAACGTTTTTGTTAACGTCTTTAATTTGTTATTATGATATTTTGACAGTATAGGTGGTATGATATCACCTTCCGATCTCACGTACACTAGTCGTCTTACCTCTTCCTGCGATCAAAACCGTCTAAAGTTGGTTTAACCTTGAGCATTATGTTCTCTAAACACTGTTCTTTATTTAACCTCAGAGTTCTTGTTGCTTATTAGTGAAGTTAAAACCTACATGACATGATCTAACTATTGCTTGGGTCAATCAAGAATTTGTCGCACAGCGTCATTTCAAACTATTGATCACCAGTAAAAAGAAATATATTCAATGTGGACTACTTTTGTAATTATGGTTATGAAAGGAGAAACATGTAGGTTCCAACAAATCGTTTGATGTGACGAGGCACAAATATTTTAGTAGCAAGTCTATAATAAATCAATTCAAGACTAATGGTCAACATCTCAAAAAATCATTCTCATTTAAACCTTGTTGGTAAAAATGGTTATGATATTTAATAACATGCAGATCATGCGTTTGGCAAATGCGTACCATTACGCGTGAAGGGGTAGGGGAGAAAGAGCGATAAGAAAAAAGTAGGCCAAAAGGGAAAGAGGCCAAAAGAAAAAAGTGAAAGAGCAGAGGCAAAATAAATGAGAAAATGAGAAAGCGATATTATTTAATACTTAACACTTTCAAATCAAGTTGGAGTACCAGCCCCCAAAATAACCGATCCATCTCACTGCTTTTACTTGTTCACATAAAAAACATTTTAAGAGCAACAAACAATGGCACCTTCAATGGGTCTGAATATTGACAATATCAGACATAAGACATATACATATCATTGATAATGTAAACATTTTGCAAAAATTTGAAAAATTTTGAAAACGAAATGTCTAATTTTCATGGAACAAAAAGCATTTTGAAGTTTACCAATTTGTTTATCTTAAAATCACAAATCTAGTAAATTTTGATTAAACTTTTACTAGTGATGGGCCCTTAAATTCTCATTCAGTTCGTCATAATTTTATACTTGACCTTGGAAATCTCATCACTAAACTACGGAGTTATCTTCGTCCCCTTAATAGGGTCAATCTCCGCAAAGGGAATGATTTAAATACGTACAATTGAAAGTCACAGCTAACTTCTTCTATTGAACCCTGAGTGCTTTGCTATCACTACGATCAACTCAAACACAGAGCACACGTTTTGATACCCAACAGCTAAAACAACAAATACAAACCTCAGAATATGCAGGATACAGGATCACGTTCTAGTCAAGACATAACGTGAATAGGATAGAAATGTTACAAACAAATGATTGTTGGCCAATATATTTACATGTAATTTATGAAACGTAAAATAAAAACAGCTTCTTAAGTATTTGTGTCCAGGAGACTATCTGTTAGTCACACTCAAATGTATTTCATAAAAATATCGATACTACAAACTGATGTTAGAAGATTCAATGTGGACTACTTTTGTAATTATGGTTATGAAAGGAGAAACATATAGGTTCCAACAAGTGCCGTCGTTTGATGTGACGAGGCACAAATGTTTTAGTAGTAAATAAATGAATAATTGGTCAATTCAACTAAAAGGTCAATATCTCAAAAAACAGCTCTCATTAAAATTTTGACTGGAAAGATTGGTAAAACTATCAAAAAAAACAACAACACAAAAAAATCCACAAAAACAAACAAACAAACGCGTGTATCAATATCGATAAGTGACACATTTTATACAGAACTTGAAAATACGTGCAATGACGAAGTGCAAATTTCAAATCGAACATATTCTGTTTTTATGAAATGCAATGAGAAACACGAAATACTTTAAAGTAAAGTTAAAGTTTCAGGTGCAAAATGGACATGCAATTATTAAATATACAGGTACAAAAGAGATATGCTCCTGACAAACCGTCTTTTTCAAGGTCACGTGACATGGACTATCTTACTCAGCTCCCAGGGAACAAGGTTATCCTGTGTCACTCGTGTTTACCATCAATCAGTTTTGATGGGAAATGCGCGGGATAATGACAGCAACTTTAATTAATGTTGTTGTATAATATGGATTGCGGGAGAACAATGTTTATACACTAGGTTCGTTCAAATCTTTAGTAAGTTACATCTCATTAAAAAACAAAGGTTTTAGTTTACAAAAGTCTATAATTGACAAGAAAAGTATCGAATTAACCTTAAAGAGTGAATGTCAAAGTATTAGATAGCCTATTGTCTTAAACGAGCTAAAGAAGCTTAAAGAAAAGACGGGGAATCAAAGGTATTTGCTTTTGCTTGACTGCAGTGAAAATAATCAGTGATGAATGAACAAAATTGTAAACAAAACCAATTTTCGGTACTACAAAGCTTTTGAACTGAGCTACTGTCTATGAGACTGCAACATCACTTAAGGTGATGATTTTCCAAATAAAATTGATCTTTGTTCATACAAATGACAAAACATGTAGGAACGATTTAACAAAAATACGAAGCAGTGATGAAAAAAAACGCAATTAAAAAAAAAATAAACAAGGAAACAGACCACGAAATAAACATAGTAATAATAAAGAACAAATAAGAACGTTCTATTAAATATTTTGTAATAAATATATCTTATGTGAGAATAATGTCTTGCTACAGTTTATCTGTCCCAAGGTCACGTTTTAAATTGGGCTAGACTACTTGCATCGGTTGCTTAGTAACCAGGTGAAATCTTACACATTAGAAGAGCCCGATAAATCACAAAGAGGCATTTGACCCCAAATCTTTGAACCAGTACACATACTTGATATAATGTAAATTACTGGGTATATCCTCACAATGTGTCTACCAGGGGCGTCGGGAGGCCCCTGGTAAAAGTTGAGCGGCCTGTGGTCACTTAGTTATAAAAAATAAGGAAACAACTAACCCCCTGAAGACAAGAATTACTCAAAACGAATTTGTACAGTTCTATGATGTCGTGGTTATTTATGCTAGGACTATAAAAAAACAAAAAAACATATCAAATTAGATAAATTGATCAATTGTTATTTTTTCTGCCGGAAAAGTGGTGCGTCTAAAGCCCAAATGGCCTGCATGGTTCCGACGCTCCTGGATCTACCTTTGTGGTGATTGTGCTTTCCAGTAAAAATGCTATTAAGGGATTTAAAGAATGGAAATAAAGTAAATTAAAACGAGAACACACTAGCTTAGTTCAAATGTTCTGTCCGCTATCTCATTAAAGGACAAAGGATTTTGTTAACTAAATCGTAAATGACAATAGAAGTATCGAATTAATTTTACCGCACAAAAGAGGCCTGTCAATCAAAGTATAGGATAGGCTATTGTCTTTGACGAAAAGCATAACGCCTAGAGAAGTTTAGTTGTGCTTTATTTCGTGTAAACACAAAAGGACTGTCAAGGATTGCAATTTCTCAAGTGGGCATTATCTATACTTATTGACTCCAGTGAATAGAATTAGTAATGGGTTAACAAAATATTTTACTACGGATTACAAAATGCATTGTTATGCACGGACAGAACATTTGAACTGGCCTACTGTATTAATCTTAACAATTGTCTATACTTTTATTGATCTATTGTTATTATTTGTCAAATCAAATGTTCTTCTTGAGCATACGGTGTCACTTAAAGCGAATCATATCGGCTGTCATATGTGACCTGTAATTTTTTCACTTTTAAAATATTTGCAAAGACCCTGTTACAAGGATTAAAATGACACCTCAACGAATTTCACTCGATTTCCAGAAGTCAAGTTATGGTCCATCAATTTTCTGTGGATTGTCTTAAAATATGGAGACGTATTTTACATTTCCTATCGTTTTCTTGACATGAAACATTGATGGTATTTTGTTATAAGGATTAAAATGACACCTCAACGAATTTCACTCGATTTCCAGAAGTCAAGTTATGGTCCATCAATTTTCTTTGGATTGTCTTAAAATTTGCACTGAAAACATAATTTCGTCAAACGTGGTGGAAAAGTCGTCAAACAGGGGTTAAAAATTAGTCATGCAAGTGAATTTCCCCTTATTCATCGCTTGACGATATTTGCGGGCGCATGACAAACGAAAACAAATGCAGGACAAATTAATTTT
>JXSR01S075316.1:75422-87240 GCA_000969725.1 Ophiothrix spiculata | reverse complement strand
ATTTTTAAGGGTCCAGTGAATTGAAGTTTCTGCTAAAAATAACCTTCCGTTTGCTAAATGACATATCATCTTCCTCAGGGGTGGAATGTGTCCCTGAACAATTTACAAGGCCAAGTATGATAAATACCCTACTTGATCTCGTTCTGAGTTCCATTCCCGGTCCGATTCTGTGGATTTACCCCATCAACGGTGGGAGTATGTCAATTATAGATATGGTCTATAGGGTAGGGTCTCCTCTTTCCATTGATACCAAAATCATGAAAATCAGCCAAGATGTTACGTAATTATGACGTCATAAAGTACTTCAGGTTGGTAAATTTTGCCAAAATCTGATTTTCGGCCAAAATTGGCAAAAATTCAAAACTTTGCTATAAAAGTTCTAAATATTGGATATTTGGAATATTGGAGGGTTAACTAAGAAATATGTTAATATTGAAACTTTTCTTTTAATTCCAAAATGTAATTTAAAATGTAATTCATAGGAAATAAATTCCAAGCATAAAGAGTCTAAAGAATACATCGCAAGTTTGAAAACGTTCCCGCTATATGGGGCCCAAGACTCCTACATGATCCAACGTAGATTCACTGGGAGGCATATCAAGTGGCCTAAACTGTATTTTTGCAACCAAATTTCTTGATCTTCAAACCATATCCCATGTTACAATTAAATATAAAATTAATATGCATATAATGCACTATCTATAAATCTTGCTATGAACCAGTGGCCTGCAAGTGCCCCCAGTCGCGTGTGACAGTCGGGGGAAAATTTCCATTCGGGTAAATCGGGGATCTGGACCAGCTCCCACGAACGAAGCCCTCTTCCCGAGTCCCGACTTAAATCAACCAACTCGGCTTAGATTCTGTTGATTGATGTTCACGAATATGACGATTATTAGCAGAAATTAGCGGATTTTCCCATTTTTTTTCCACGCTTATCAAAAAATCCATTACTTTTTCAAACGACTATTTTTGCTCGCAAATTTTTAGGCCTTAGTTGTTTAATTGCCCCCGGTTTCCCCATCGTTTTGAAGATCCTGGACGGAAAGCCACTGGAAACTGCCCAAACCGACATTAGGAGAGAAAATTAAAGCAAAAAAATGATAGCATTTTCATTATTCACTGGTGGCACCAAGGAAGACATAGCGAGGAGTTGGCACCAAAGAAGAGAGCTTGTGTAGTCTAGCGGACCGCGGAACAGAGCAGGACTCATAATCAGTTGGTCGTGAGTTCGAGCCCCGTTAGTGCCAACGAGTTATGCCCTTGAATATTAAAGAAAGATCTAGGACCCCAATGGAAATAAGCTTCATTAGAGGCTTTCTTGGGTTATCCTTGGCTATCAGCCTAAAGAACTCTTTCTTTCTTTCATTTAGTCTCCATTGCTTCGTCGACCCGAGCGTTATATGGGTTATTTCTAGGAATATAGTCGAGTAGTGCCGTCTAATGGTATATCGATACCAAGGACATTGTAAAAGGCAGCCGACTGTATTCTACTGGTAATGTTATAACTGTCATAAGCGCTTTGACCCGATGTTCAATCGGAAAAGCGCTATATAAGTGGGATAATTATTATTATTTATTATTAAGGAAGGCATAGCGAGGAGGTGGCACAACTTTTATGTCCCCTATCCCCCAACTTTCAGTCACTTACAAAATTATCAACACTCATATTTAAGTTAAAGCAGTCAAGTTAGCTCAATCGGTAAGGCGCTCGCTTGCGGTGCGGAAGGTCCCGAGTTCGAATCCCGCCGGTGCCAAAAAGTTGAGTGTGCTTGAAATTCCCTTGGACAAGGAATTAACTGCTAATTGTCTCGTGGAAACCCGTACAAAACTCGGGGAGCTGATCCGGGCAGCGATTGTACGTATGTGGGCTGATCAAGGTTCAGCGCCCCTAGAGGTTGTCGCAGAACTTGAAATGATGCTTGGTGTGGAATGGAGCTTACTTGGGCCACAGTGGTCAGCGAACACCTGTAAAGTGTGCAGAGGCCGAGTGGAACTACAAATCTGGGAGGCATAGCGCACTATAAATCCCCAGTATTTATTTATAAGTTTCCACTTTTTAAACGTAAAATGTTAAAAACTTTTGCACACTTCGCGCAATTGTTAATATTCTATAAAATTTGCTTCGCACGTTTATCAAGATTTTATCTCCATTTTAGGTACAAGTAGCAAGTATCTATTTCAATATGTCTTTTTCACTTTGTTTATATTCCTACAGAATACGTTCACACACCATGCATATCACACTCATTGCTCCTGTACTTGCTGCACTTTGGCACACGACCGTGAGCAATGTTGCTGTAACAGAAGCACCAACCTCTGGACCGAGCCAAACATGTAATACATGCTGCAAGGGAGAAACTGGTCCTGCTGGAGTAAATGGTGTCCCGGGGGTAGGTATCCCCGGATCACCTGGTAACAATGGCTCGCCCGGAAGAGACGCCAGTCCCGGAAGAGATGGACTTAACGGCCGTGACGGATTGAAAGGAGACTCTGGCAGTAAAGGCGACAAAGGTGAGATAGGAGCTGGAGAGAGAGGGCCAATTGGCTCTTCTGGGCCATCAGGCGAGCAGGGCCAGCTTGGATTAAGAGGTCTTCCTGGCAAGGTTGGACCAAGGGGCCCAATGGGCAGCGCTGGACCTGTTGGGCCAAAAGGGACAAAGGGCAGCATTGGCCCAGTTGGCCCAGGTGGATCACAAGGTCCAAAAGGAGCCACAGGAAGAATCAGAGAGTCTGCTTTCAGTGTGTATAAAAAATCTAGTCAGGTTACAACATCTGATGATGAAATTGTAACCTTCGAAGGGGCCCATGTCAATATTGGGGGTCATTTCAATTTGGTAAGAAATCGCTTCATATGCCAGATTCCTGGGACCTATGTGTTCTCATACAGTGCACATGTTACAGAATCTGGGTCAGATAAAAATCCGGACCTCCGTTTGTATAAATCTGGACAGCTGATGGCAGAAGCAAGGACAGAGACCGGATATGTTCAAATTTCACATGGCATTATTCTAGAATTACAGAATGGCAATGAAGTTTGGCTCCAGCTGCAATCATCAGGTGAAGGAGGTAATAGATGCATATTTTCAGGTTTTCTCCTCTATGAGCACTGAATCCTAGGTTACAGATACTGTATAGAAAAATATTTTAGCAGGGTTAATTTTTCGCAGTTTGGACTGAGCCATATTTTTTTGTGTGTAATATTTTCACGGTTTCAAGCATATGTGATGACTCCCCCTGAACTTTGCGACAGAACACTTTTCAAGAAAATGGCGAAAATAGGCAGCACAAAATAAGGAAAATAATAAGAATTTCCAATAGATTTTCTGTTGTAAAATGTGATTGCCTTGATAAATTTCAACAAGTAAGGTGTCATTTTAAAGCTTAGAAAATGCTATAACAGATGAAATGATAAAATAAAAATCGATATCATCTGCAAAGTCAACCCTATCGGGGTGAGCCATCACATACATCCATTGATTTACTATTTTAACGGGGTTTTATTTTCAAGGTTGAGAAGCCAACAGCAAAAAGAGCGAAAATAAAACCCCAGCAAAAATTTCCCTCTATACAGTAAGCAAAGTCAATGTAAAATATCATGCGAGTTTCAGAAAAAGATACTTTTGTGACTTGTAAATATCAATTGCTTATGTTTCAACAATTACAGAACACTACTTAACACTAGCATCAGCACAGCTCATTCGAAAATGAACTCTCAACTTCAAAATCAAATAATGTTTGACTCATTCTCTGGGCCTGACATGATATTTGTACCTGCATGCTCTCTATTAAAAATGTGCCTCCATATATTTGACCTATGCTAATATAATTACAGAAATTTTAGCAGCATGCACTGTTGTAGAGGGAGAATGCCTATGTAGTAAGTTTCAAACTATTGACATTGTAGAAATTTACATTATTACTATCCAAACACAAACATTTTCCCTTTCTGAATAGTAAAAAAGTGATTTAAATATGTGACAAACATTTGGCGCATGATGAAAATATATAACATATCTGAATCCCTATTTACTTATAAGAGCGCTAAAATTGTGCACTACGCCATTATTATATAATTATGTTATAGCTGTCAAATGTCCTAACCTGATAATTTGTTTCCAATATTGCTTTAAAATGTTTTATTTTCTGCATTACGTATACAATTCAAAGAATTTCATAAATAAAAAAATTTACACAGAAGCCCTCTGACATTACAAAAGTGGAAGCCTCTGCTGTTTCTTGAAAAATGTCAGCCTCATAGCTTTACATCTTCATTGCTTGCTTCCAAATAAAACAGAACTATATCAAACTTTGCATTCCAAACAAATTGAAGGCACTTTCATGATCAGATAATGCTGTAATATACCAATGTTACATTCAACTAAATACCAATTTATGCCCATGGGGAATTCAAGACAAAAAATAGCGTACATAATTTGTACCCTTTTCTATAAGATCAAAAACTATTATACTGATCCACTATGTTTATCAATAACTATTATATCTAACCACCATGTTAACTAATAATCAAAACATTGAACCACACTGCAAATCATTAAGCATCATATTGATCCACCCTGTATACCATTGATCACTATATTAACCCACCTTGTATACCAATAACCACTATGTTGAACTGCCTTTTATATGCATGATCATTCTACCAACCACACTGTATACCTCATTACCTTTACATTGGACCACTCTGTAACCATTATATTGGGTCACCCTGTACACCATAACCATTATATTGACCCACTCTGCATACCATTATAAATTGCAGGTGATTTGTAGTGCACTACGCGGTCCCCCTGACTTGTAATGCCACACGACCTCAGCACACTCTACAGAGCAGTTCTAATCCTTGGGTGAAATCACTACCTGCACTCCCTGGGGCCAAAAGGCTTACTGCAGCCTACATATTGGCGCAACCCTAGCTTGAGCTATGCACATCCTCATAGAATATACAGTTTCGCACACTCAGCTCCCAGCTGGACTCGAACGCGAAACGATCGATATTTATGTTTAACAGTCCGAGAACTAACCGACTGAGCTAGTGAGAACTATTATATTGGGCCACCCTGTATACCAATAACCATTATATTGGGCCACCCTGTACACCAAAAACCATTATGCTGGGCCACCCTGTATACCAATAACCATTATATTGGGCCACCCTGTACACTTACTACATTCATATGTGCGACCAGTGCATTAGGATTCTTGATGTGTTCTGATGGTTGGTGAGGTTGAAGTCCTCCAAACTGATAGCCTGCCATATGGTGGTCCTCCAATCCAATAACTGGAGAGATATTGAAAGAAAAAAATTTAGTATCCGTGACCCATAGATTTAAATCGGATATACCAGGCTTTGTATACCAGCCCCTGTAATGGCGTCGTCAGCCATGGAGCTCAAATTGGGGGTATTCGGGTCCACTCGGCTCCCGCCAAAATCAACTCCGAGTACCGAGACTTGGCAACGAGTAGAGACAACCTGCGCAAATAATACTTTACGCGAATGACACGCCAACCTGCACGCTGAGCGTGTGTGCGTGTTTCACATTCGCGCATTATGGCAAGGTGCGATGCATCATCGGCAGGCTATCGGCAAAAACCCGAATACCCCCAATTTTGTCTCCATGCCAGGATAAAAATGGCGGTATGCCTTGTATCTCCCCTTTAAATCTATGCCGTGACCTCAGACTTCATCAAAAATGGTGGATCTAAAAGAAATGACAAAGGAGAGTCAGCGCTAGCCACCATTTTGTTGTTATCTATGGAGTTATTGCACCTCCAGATTTGTTCAGAAATTGGCTCAACAGCTGTGCAGATTGTGTAAATCTTCACTTTTTAGAAACCACATGCAGTTTGTTTAACTCGCAGACCACGGTTGCATTTCCAGCAGCATCAATTGAGACTTTCTCTAGGCAAGGTACACCAATTTTCTCGCTAATCCATTTTGAAGAGGTTTTAAGTGTTGTATGCACAGCCTTAAAATGCTGGAGGTAAAAAAACTCAGCAACAATAAAAGATGGCTGTCATCCCATAGGGTTTACACAGCAGTCGCCCCAATTCTCCTTGTTAAATTCCTTGGTGGAGCCAGCTTCAAAGGTTTTACTATTCCATCTTCATGTCTGATTATTATGAACTTCTCAATATATTTTACAAGTTAATGTAAATGGCCCCAACCTCACCCAACCCCCACACACCCACCCCTATACCTCCCACTTGACCTGAAATTGTGGTGCAGGAATGAGTTATATTGGATTTGTCTATGTGAATACAACATGTTTCAATGGTGCACACTATTGATTCATTCCAGTAGTCAATAAAAGTGCAATAGTTGAAAAAGGCACCATATTTAAAAAACAAATTAATATAATATTAATACTAAACAAATGACTTTTGTTTCTAAGTAGATCATGGATTTACCTTTAAAATGTTGAAAGAGTGGGGATAATTGATAAAGGCGTTCCAAAGATATGCTCATTATAAGAGGTTGGTACAAAATCATTTCTGTCCAACTAGAGAACATTTTGATCATGAGAATTGAATATGCCAATGCCTTCCTATTACTATTTGCACATATCATGTGTAAAATCAAACTTGTTAATATTCAGCGCTTCCATCTTCATGGCCCCCCATGAAGCTTGATACACCTCTTGGGTGTTTGCAAATTGTTTGTGAGAGTTGTTTGTCAATTGAATGTTGGAATGACCAGGACAACATATTCATTGATCAGTCAGATCTCAGATTTCAGATCTCCATCTGTGATTGAGTGCAGACTAACAGAGAATATACAGACAAAGAGTCCTCCAGTCATTCTTTGAAGCTCTACACTCGCGCTCTAAAGTATTTCCGCACCAAACCTGTATTCAGACATATCTCAAAAGGCGTTTATGAGGAAACTATCTGGAAACTAATGTTACTTTTGGTCAGATCTGATAGATAATCTAGTTAAGTGTAAAACTGAGCTCCAATGGGATCAACCCTCTCACGTACGGGTAGGGGGCAACAACACAAATGGGCCAAAAAACGTGATTTTAGGTCAAATTTGATTTGACAACGCCTTAGTCAAGTCACTTCACCGCTCAAGTTGAGGGTCATATGGAATGTGTATATGTAATAAAGTGACAAGCACACAATTAAATATCCTGGTCATGTTTGACTGCACCAAGAGAATACTTGGAAGCAAAACACAAAATGATCCTTCAACATTCTAAAGGTAAATTCATGATCTACCTAGAAATATTATTATTATTTGTTTAGGTGTTCATATTTTTCTTTAAATATGGTGCCATATTTTCAACTATTGCACTTTTATTGACTCATTCGGTATGCACTTTGATAAGGCATTGAAAAAAAATTACAGCCCAAACCATCCCTAAATTGGAATTTTTTGTTAAAAAAACAAAATCATGTAAAATGAGCCGGTTTTTGGACAACATTTAACAATTTTAAATAACTTCTTAAAGTAAATTTCTTTGTAAAAAATCTCCCATTTTAAGGGATTTTGGGGCTACTTTTGGCAAAAAAAATTAGAAAAAAAAAACGCCAGACCGACCAACTACTTGAAAAGTCCGTCCGCCCGTAAAACGGAGGATTTTTTTGTCGCCTCATCACTGTTTAAGTAGCCATGCATACTCACATCATGACTTGATATAAAAAACCGTCTGCATAGCTTCACATCCAGTTTTGTTATCTTGCAAAAGAAAAAACCTTTGCTTGAGGATGAAGAAAACCCTCACAATTCTCGCCTATTTAGTCACTAACACTGTCGATACTATCTGTTTAAACATTTAAACGGACGACAACCGGTTAAACGTTAAGAGATTTTGCTGAATGAAAAACCGTCTGTATATTATAAATCATAGAATCATGAGCAAAAAGAAAGCAAAATGAAGGAAATATGGTTCCTTTTTGACTGAATCCTTTAAGTTAACCAAACCATGTGCATAATTTGAGTTCTCCATTTTATGACGAACATTGCAAAACCTGTTTTTTAAACGATAAAGACTGACTTGTTTTAATACGCACTTGCTTTCCATCTCTCTAAGTTTGTTAACATAGATCAAGTCAGACTTTTTTCAATATTACAATCATGCTAAATTGTAGATGATCATAAAAGCTTTCAGTTAAACATTTATCCGGTCAAAGTAAACTCAGCAGCATTATTTGCCACTGATCAAAGTATAGTTTTTGACTACTTACTTGTGGCCACTGTTGGTCTTCCTTGATTTTCATCCTTAATTTCAGCTTTATCTCGCACAAATCTCGCCAGCTCTACTTTAGTATCATGGAATCCTTGCCACCTGTGAGGCTGAAATAGAGAATTAAAATTGAGTTTACTAATAATCTTTTGTGTTCTTTCACATTGTGCGATGAGCAAGCTTCATTCGTTTGTCAGAGATTAATGTGCCGGCATCTCTGAAATAACAGCATTTAAAAAGTTTGAATCCACTGATCATCATCAGCAGTGAATAAATTGCAAGACATCAAGTTTTAGGTTAATGTATTCCGGAACACCTGTTTCAATTTCAATAATAGTAAGTCACAATTTAAACACTGTAACACTATAGAACAGGCCACCATCTTGTTTGTTGCACATGGAGGGCAAGTTATAATACCTCTGGTATTTTTTCGTGTGCATGTAGGACACCGTAAGTCTTTTCAAAATGGAAATCACAAATCTATTTGCATCCTAAAAATTGGGTTATGTTAGGGAATTGTGTAAAGTGGGCGCCATGTCTTTACCGGTGCCGCGCAAATATAACTTGCAATATGCATCCTTTATCGCCAAATTTTGTGTACGCAAGCAATAGCGCTTGTGAGTTCAATAGCCTATTCTCAGTCAAATTAACATTCTGTTGCCGGAGTACAGCTTACCAAATTAGCCTATCAAAATTAATCATGACACCTACCAAATTAGCCAGCACTGCCTGTGCATAGTGGTTCCATGCAACTTCTCCTGCCATGTTGGGGAGGGCTATCAAAATTAATCATGACACCTACCAAATTAGCCAGCAATGCCTGTGCATAGTGGTTCCATGCAACTTCTCCTGCCATGTTGGGGAGGGCTATCAAAATTAATCATGACACCTACCAAATTAGCCAGCACTGCCTGTGCATAGTGGTTCCATGCAACTTCTCCTTCGTGGCGCAAACCTTTCCTGAGAGCCAACTTGAAATGATGAGCCTTGAACATATCCTGTTAATAAAAAAAAAGACAAAATAACAATAATGTTGGTAAATTCTTTAAATCTTGAAGTATGTAACAAGCAACCAATTAACGCACATAAACCAATATGGCCATACTGGAAAGTCAATTAATTCGTATTTTTTGAATCATAACGACATCTCAAATCTTACTGAATATACAAATGAATTTGTGCTCAAGATTTGTTCATGTGGTAGCAACAAAATTAGCAACAAAATAATACCAAAATTATTAAGATTTATGTACAAAAAAAATTAAAACACAGTAAATACTATATGGTTAAAGGTGAGGTAGAGTGCTTTCTATCGTAGCCAAAGAACTGACTATCAATGTACTGGATAGTCTCATAGCCATTACCAAGGGACAGATATAGATTGTACTACTTCATTGATATTATATTGCATTACTTGTTTTATGACTCTAGTGATGATATTGTAGGGAAATAGTAACAATTAACATACACAGGAGCAGCTTGTTAGGGACGCATCATTAGATATCCAGTGAGGGTAGGAAGTTGGGAAAGGGTGGATTTTTTCCGTGCCCCGTTAGAGAGCATTTTTTTCTAAATTACCAGGGTTTTTTTTCCACTTTCCATGTACGGGGGGAATTTTGTTCTTCTACCTTTGGAGGGGATTTTTTTTTCAAAAAAACTTCTTATTTGCCCCTGGAAATCTAATGGTGCACCCCTTATTAACCAATGAATAGGCATGGTATATGATGTATGTTATCAGTCATCCAGTGGAAGTAACAAGTTGAGGTATTATGAATTAAATACTGGAAAAGTATTTGATTTAAAACATTTCAATGGGCATGATAGGTTCATAAATATTTGTAAGATGTAACTATCCCAAATGATGGAATTTGTCAATGGAGGGCCAAAATGAGGCTCAAAATCATAAAAATCATTAAAATGTGTTAATTAATAACAAGAAATACATTGTAAAAAGACACAATTAAAGAGTAAGTGTAAATAGGTAGTATAATTTAGTTACTATAGAGTTGATTGATTATAAACCCTATCACATGATTTCTAATAGCTTTACCATTTTGAAGTATGCCGTACATATTACTTTTTAAATGTTCCGTAATCTGTAATATTCATTTCCATAAAGCTCAATTCAAATAAACAAAAGGAACATAGCACAAGCAGTTAATTGAATTAACTGCAAGTCCTATTTACATCAATCATTAGTTATGGTTTCAAAATGCTAAATTTGATGTAATTTCAAATAATTGCAAAACACTGTATGTGCCATGCATACTCCCACATGTTAAAGCTATTCAATGCTTTCAATCCTTTAAGGGATACACCATTATATATTCAGGGGAGGAAGCTGGGGTAAGAGTTGGATTTTTTTCTGAAATATCTTTAGGGTTACCTATTTTCTTTCTCTTTTTTTATTCTATTTCAATTAGTCATTCAGTGAGGAATATTTTCTACGATTTCAAGGAGGGAATTTTTTCCCCGAAAACTTACTGCACCCCCTGGATATCTAGTGGTGCATCCCTAAAAAGCAATTGTCACATCATGCATGCTTTTGAGGATTGCTGTATTTGTGATTGATTACTGTAAAACAAGAAATATTTGCTAGCAATTTAATTTCGTTGATACCCCAAAATCGCAAAATTAATTTGCCGCTAATATTTATAATGTACAATGATTTCAATGGCATGCTGATGCAATTAGTGAAATTAAAATGCCGCCAAAACTCCAGATTCTGAAATTCGCAAAATTTTCTTTCCGCAAATATTTCTTGTTTTACAGTATTAAAATGCAATAGTGATAGGTTTTTGTAGAATAGTGTATTAGACTTAGTAATCAATTAAATGACAAAAGTTTTAACTAGTGAAAACTAAAGTATACAAATAAAGTACACAGATGTATAACATAACCCTGCATGTATATTTATGCTTGGTATATTTACGATATGTTAATCAATCATGTGACAAAGTTTTATCCAATCAGTGAGAACTAAAATATACAAATAAAATACACAGAGGTATGATATAATCCTGCATGTATATTTATGCTTGGTATATTTACGATATGTTAATCAATTATGTGACATTGCGGCTTTCCATAATGGGAAAACCAATCTGTACTTCGCCTCCAGATGCTTCTAGATTAAACTGGACTTCAGCAAGCAATTGCACAAGTGTAAGTGATGCGCATGCACATACGTGTAGATGCATTATTACCATGTACACGCACACCCCAGTGTGTCAATACGCACAACAGGAGCAAAGTCAGATTGACACGCGACCGTGTGAACACAATCTGCACTTCGGAAATGCCATTCATTTAGATGCATCTAGATTTGACGCTCCCATGTGGAGAGCCTCAATGTTTATCAAATCAGTGAGAACTAAAATATACAAATAAAGTACACAGAGGTATAACATAATCTTGCATTTATACAGGGTGTATCAAAGAGAAGTTTACAGTGATTAAAGTGCCTCTATTTCAAAAAGTATGATACATTCTTTAAATTTGTTATTAAATTATAAGTAAAATAGACCATTATCTTTCCATAACAGAAAAAATTACATATGTGCGACAACCAGAACGAAAATTGTGGTCAATTTTGTAAATTGTAAATAAAA
>JXSR01S075315.1:81115-97058 GCA_000969725.1 Ophiothrix spiculata | reverse complement strand
TCATTAAAAAGTTTGCTGGTAGTAACCATCTATTTCTTGAATTTTGATATTGCCAATGCATTTTGTCCAATAATTTTGAATTCAGCCAGGAAAGTATGAAATAAATAATTGACCTTCAGATAAAAAAATCTAAACCACTTTACACCAACACAAATATAAACACCCCTCTAATCCTGCTAATGTTTGAATACATTAAGGTCATCCAAGATCTCAGTCATTTGTCATGCATCTCAACACCCAAACATTTCTCATCGGATTAGCATATTTTGGATTGTATTGGCCCATTGAATTGATCACTTCTATTTTGAGTTTTGTATTAAACAAAGCAAACCAAACCGGGGGGGGAGATTGGGGAAGGGATGTCGGGATGGTAGGTAGGGTCTTACCTACCACTTTAAAATTGGTTGCTCAAGACACACAAGCCAAAAAATCAATTTTTGGCTGAGGCAATCTGTATAGAACAGCCTATCACATAATGGTAATTTGTGCATAAAATGAAAAATACTAATGGTTCTTGAAAAACCCGAAATTGTTTTCCATATTCATATAGGAACCTTTTTGAATTAAATTTTTGAAAATTGCACTGTTCGGATCAGTGAAATAAAACATTATGTTTGGTTTGTTTACAATGGTCACCATACTAACATATCTTTAAACATCATTTGCTGTGTAACTAACAACTTTGGAAAATCTTTATAATTGGTGAATTTAGTATAAAATGTGTTGCAGTGCGTAGTTGATGAAAATTACCATTTCTTGGGACATTGGGTATGTGCACTTGCAATAGGCTTGACTGCAGAGCTCCCCTCTGGATGTGGTACTAATAGCACTGCCAGAAATTACGGGTAAAAAATTGGATTCATGTAATTTACCAATGCCTTCAACTTTTAAGTAATAATTCTTTTAAAAAAAAACTTTTTTCAAAAATGAGTAAAAACTAAAAAATTGCATTAGAACCTGCCGATATATATGATATCCCAATTTGAATACTGTTATATTCTTCATTTTCACCCACCCCACTGCATCACCGTCCACCCCCTGCTTACAGGCCTCAACCCATTTATATACCTATACCTATATTGTCGGGTTATATGGATCAAAATGGTGACCATATTTGTGGCACTTACTTTCTTGCCCCTTTTCATTAAGTACTCCCCCCCCCCCTGGCAAACAAGGCAGGGCAATGGACTCTTATGAAAATCAGTGCAAATTGACTTGGTAGGATTTATTTGATTTGACACCTGTTTTTGCATAAATTTGGAATTCTACAATGCTGACTGTATGCTCCGATTTGAAAGTGTGGAGCTAGTGGAGAGAGGAGTCATCCCCAACTGCTGGACTGAACTGCAATTCCCATGGCATTTCATTCACAAGTTTGAAAGTCTTGAATTTTATGCATCAACAAATTTGAAGCATTTATAAGTTTTTTGGTTGGTAACATCATGGCCTGGAGCTGTTTCAGTTGTGAAAAAATGTGAAGAGTGAGCAGACTGAGGTTTTAGCAACTGACAGAAATCATCATCCAAGGAGGACTGACTGCCCCAATATGTGATAAAAACAACTTCCTTCACAATTTTTTGAGGCATTTGAGATTACTTTTTGTGAATTGTTTAAGCTTACATCATCCTTTTCTTTATTAAACCATCATTGGGAAGTTGTGGATATTGGTGCATGATGCATGAAGGAATAAAAAAGTACAAATTATAGCTCAGTTTCAGTGGCGGACGTCTTTATGGATTGGACAACGTTTTGAGGAGTTTGAAGTGTACTACTTTCATAGTAACCACAATATAGGCTAGTCCAAAAATGTGTCTGATCTTCAGTGAGAGGGACACGTTTCGGGTCTAAATATAGGCCTACCTAGTACCTACTCATGCTAATTCAGAAGAATATTTTGTCAAGAGGCTCCAAGTTATCATTTGAGAAAAAATTTGGCTGTGTGATGTGGGATCATCTTTTTGCATGGACTTGGACCCCGCGACTTAGACACAGGACAGAGGTGTGGGAGCACAAGGCACCCTGTGGCACATATTACGTGCTCCTTATTAAAGTTATTTAGCTTCATTTTTGACCAAATGTTCACAATTTGAAAATCAGGGGACATTTTGACTGTACCATCAATCCCCGAGGACCTTTTTGATGTTTGGGCTAGCCATAAAGAAAATCAAGCTTTGGGAATCATTTGCCATGTTTAGGACCATTTACTATGGGTCTGCAAGCAAGACTTTTGGCTGCATCAGTTATCCCCGGAGGACCTTAATCCACTGAGAAAAAACATGATATGTTCATTCATCTGCAGACCCATCTGGCATGTTTAGGACCATTACTTTGGGTCTACATCAAAAAGACTTTTGGCTGCATGATTTAACCCCAGAGGACCATTATCCTCAGAGTCTTTATCCAGAGAGGAAAATCAAGATATGCTCATTCATCTGGTATGTTTAGGACCATTTACTTTGGGTCTACATCAAAAGATTTTTGGCTGCATAGCATTCTCTGTGGACGAATAAATGGTGTCAACTTTTAGCCTTTCAACCCCAAACCCTTGTAGCCATACAAAGTGCCTGTTATACATGGAGTTTATAAGTTGTTCTGAAATACAGCTAATAATAAAGTGGCTCCATTCCTCAAATATTTGATATAGAATTGAGTATTGCGATGGTTGTTGGTCTTGCCACTGCATTGCTCTCTTATCATGTTGTGCCACTGACCAGGATCTTGACGTCAAAGAAACGTCTTGAATGTCTTGGACTGCGTGACCATCTTAAATCAAATGGAATGGATTTTTGATGAGGAAATAATATTGTGGAAACTTTATTCAGATTTCAATGCATATCTGCTTTTTGAATAATGCTGAAATACTATTTCTCTGTCGCTATCATGGATTACTATAAGTAGGATTGCATTGAAAGTTAAGGGAAGTGTCAAAATGTTGCGATCTTTAGCACAATCGGTGTTGAGGGCGCTGCCAGGAAGATTCAGGAGGAGGAGACAAAGTTTGGTAAGTTGGTGTCAATAATACTGTATAAGTGTACTCATAAGAATTGAATTGAATATCATGAGGTCACAAAGGCTGTCTCATTAACCTCTATTTTCATTAAAAAACTTTTTAGAAAATGTGACCTGCTCTGTCGAAACCCGGACAAAGTCGCAGAAATCCCTTTTTCAAATTTTACCAAATTTAAAATGGCAAAATTATAAGCTTTCCAATGATATATCATACTCCAGGATTGCTCATTGTTTTGTATGTCAAAAAGTGATATTTAGGTTGAAAAATCCTTTGTTTTCTATTGATTTGTAACAAGTTTATTGGGCTATATCTCTTTAAGTGTTCTGGCGACTTTGTCCGGGTTATGTGGGAGCAAGTCACAAATGTTTCGTATAAATGGAAATGATAAATAAATGGATCGTAAAAAATACATTTTCGACATGAATGATCAAAGCAGACACTCTAAATGTATCGTACACAAACTTTAGTGGTCTGTTCATTTCCACATTTTCAGACATGTGCAAAACTTTAGAAATCATCCTTTGAATAATTGGTAAATTTGTATAAGTTCCAAAGTGAAATGAGACAAGATCAATGCACATGCGGTAAATTTTGATGCGTCCAATTCACAAGGCCCGTGCATTGGACAGCAATCAAAATTTACCTCAAGTGCATTGATTTTGTCTCATCTGAAGAGCAAAATTGAATGCAAATTTATTAATCTAATTCATACACAACCGAAAAATAATACTGTATCGTATCTTTTGTGAAAAGAAATAAGGACTGGACTATTTAATAAATCATCACCCGACAAGAAAATGAAACATTCATACGCACTGTGCATTGTGAATTTCCACTGCACTCCGCGTACTTTGTATTCTTGCATTCTGATTGGCTAGGTGACACGCGGAGTGTATGAATCAGGATCAATGAGAAATTATTTCTAGACATGAACTTAGTGCGATACATGAGCTCTGGACATGACATGCATTTTTTCACTCAGCCTCAATAGTATTTTGAATTAAATTATAGGACTTTTTGTTTTGAAAAGAAAACATGTTTACTGAATTCAGGGGGTACTTAGTACAAAAGTGATTACGGGGATGTGCCACAAACTTGGGTAGCAAAATCAGGCTGTCTGGTATGCCAAAGGGTCCTGTTTCTTTGCAAAATGTGGTATTTTGATGGGTCTGGGCACAAATTTTCAAACAAAAATTAGAAAATTTGCGCCAAATTAGTGTAAATTTTCAATTTTTGTATAAATTTGACTCAAAATTTGGGGAATTTGGTATATGGATGGATCCCTTTTTCTTGAAAATTTGTATATACATCTCAAACATCTTGATCTTGATAACTTTGCACTTACCATTGGTGAATCAAACATCAAAGCATCACCATTTAAATCTTGGATTTTACATTGACTCAAATTTATCTCTCACTACTCATGTTGATAACCTCCGAAAGACGATATTGTTCCATATTCGTACTTTGTGGCGTATGTACACGTCGTTTTATAGATCAGGAGACTTGCCATCATGCAGTGCGTGCCCTCGTAATTTCTAGACTTGATTATTGTAATAGCTTGTTTACTATTTTGTCTGCCAAAGACATTAGCCGTCTGCAGAGATTGCAGAATAATGCTGCCCGTCTTGTTTATGCAGTTGGAAGAAGAACTGAGGCTGTACCACTGCTTTTAGAACAACACTGGTTGCCAGTGAGGCAAAGAATTGTTTTCAAAATTGTTCTTTTTGTCTTTAAGGCTTTTAACAACCTAGCCCCACCCTATCTGGCTGAGCAATTTTCTGTGTATATTCCAGCCCGTGCTTTACGATCCTCCATGGACACAACTCGTTTGGTTGTCCCAAAGACAAACCTTGCCATTGGAGATCGTAGTTTTGCAGTCTGCGCAGCACAAGCTTGGAACGATCTTTCACCACATATGAGAACTGTTCAGTCAGTGGAGGTGTTTAAGAAAAATCTTAAGACTTATTTGTTTTAACTTTGCATTTATTTTTCATTTTTTGTGTAAACGCTATGTTACATTGTTTAATAGCGTCCTAAATACCTGTTGTTGTTGTTGTTGTTGTTGGTACTTCAAATTTCCCAGCGGCACACCCCTACCAAAACTAAACTTGAGTCCCCCCCCCCCCCCCCCAATCCACACCTCACAAGTGGTAAAGGTATAATTTTGATTCAAATCTCTAAAGCAGCTTATCATAGATAATCTATTTATGCTTAGAAAACATTTATGAGGTACTGAATTGTTCAGCAGCAAGTCATCGCTTTCTGTACAAAATTGGTTTTTGATATCCTCAGATAAATTCAATACGAAATTGGATTGATTTAATGATACGTAATAATGGCCTATAAAACACCTTCCTGAAGTGGATGTAGCCCATAGCCGTGTGAATTAAATTTTGATTTCTTTTATTATCACCTCCATAAAGTCCGGGGGGGGGGGTAGCAAAATCAGGCTTTTTGGTATTCCAATTGATGGGTTTTCTTTTCAAAATTTTCAGAAATTTGCACCCGAAATGCCGCAAATTTGGACATTTCTTCTCAAAATGTTAGAAAATTTTGCCAAAATAGAGCAAATTTGGACAGAAAAAATGAGATTTTTGATTAAATTTGGCTCAAAATTAAAAGATTTTGTATATGGATGGGTTAATTTTTTTTTTAAATTGGTATTTGGATGGTGGCTTTCCATATTTCCCAAAGGCTCGTCCCTACCCAAACCAAATTTGAGTACCCCCCTGGGCATAAAGTAGCTCATTTTTTCAGATTATCTTCATTAAACATGTTAAAAAAGAAAATCTTGTACATCATCATGGGTGGGGGAGGTTCTTAATTCAAACTTTTAAAATATTTGCAGGGTGTGAAGTGGGCCATGGGAAAGGCTCATTTTTCACACTTCACACTCATGAACATGCGCCACCACCATCTTTCAGCATTTTTTAGTTTCAACAGATGAGACTCCTATGATTTTCCACGATGTAATTTCACATGGGGAAAATTGTTTACATGTAAGATACATGGAATAACCCTGAAGTAAAAACAGACAATAATAACCCAAGCATAGTCAAAACGGGCGATAATAAGTTACTTGCATTAGGTGTTTTAAATTTTGATATCATTTGAAAAGAGATGTTATTTTTATCATTAATACCTCACATTCTCATTATTTTTTCATAAAGGAAAAAAACATATTTTCAATTTTTTTCCTAAATTCTGTGATTTTTTTCCCATTTTTTCAATGCAAGGAAAACCTGCCAGCTGTACATGTAGTTGATGATAAGCAGGTTCTTAAAATAATGAGGTCGTCTGAAGAAACGGGATGGGGAAGAAATGCTGCCCGTGGGGGCACTCACATATGGAAGTGACGTACAAGCGCTACCGAGCACCTCGGAAGTAGGGGTCTTTCGGTAACAAATTGGGTCAAAAAAGGGGTCTTCCCGTGACAAAGTGCAAAAATGGGGGTCTTTGGGCAAAATTCACCAAAAAGTAGGGTATGTCCACATCAAAATGGCCAAAAGGTGCACAATTTCGACGAAGTTTTGAAAAAATAACATCAAATTAAAGACACAATTTTGAAATTTTGTTTGTGGATGATTTACACCTCCTATGTTAGAAAATAACAGTCAACTACCAGATATTAGAAAAAAATTTGATCAAAACCTTCAATAAAGTCAAAAATTTGAATTTTATTTTATTTGTTGATTTTTGATATGAGGCTGTTCTCTAAACGTATCTATTGATGCTATACGATGAGAAAGAGCCAAAGATTTGTTTGTAAAACATTCCTTTCACATCATAGATTGCATATAAATCAAAAGAAATTTGGAAACTTCATTAGATCTCCTGAAAAGGCCAATTCTAAAAATTCAACTATAGAGGGCAGTATTTATCGTTGTCAACAACGATAATTAAAAATAAGAGAATATCTAAATATTTTAATATGTACATGTAGGGTTTGAATTTGACAATGAAACTTTGCATGCTTTCATTACTACCACTAATACTTCAAATGATGCAAAAATCTCAAAATGTGTGCTGATGCTGAACTTGTCCAATGTCCCTTGAAAACTAGTGGGGTACCCATGCTACGTGCAGGCTCCGCTAGTTGAGTTTCAATTGCTAATTATGGCCAAAGTTTGGTCCAGGTTGGGTCAAGGATTCTTGAATTATGGCTGTGACCTTTAAATGACCTGGGATGACCTCAAGTCCCACTAGATGACATTTGACCTTGGTTGACCTTGACCTGACTCCAATTAAAAGACTCAGGAGGCAAATGGCTATTATTCATGGTCCAAGAATGGTCCAGGTAGGTACAAAGGTTCTGGGGTTATGGCCAAGACCTTGAAATGAACTGGGAGGACCTTGGGTCAATTTTTCTGACAATTTCAAGATATGACCTCAGATTGAAATTTGACCTTGGATGACCTGGGCCTGAACCCCATTAAAATACTCAGAGGGTCAATTACTATACATGGTCAAAGTTTGGTTTAGGTAGAGTCAAGGATTTTGGAGTTACGGTTGTGACCTTGAAATTACCTGGGATGACCTTGGGTCAACTCTCCTGTCAATGTTAAGCCTTTACCTCAAAATGACCTTTGGTGACTTTTGACTTAAATTACCTTAACTGGACCCCAATGAAAATACTCAGGGGGCCAATTACTATACATGGTCCTAGTTTAGGTCAGATCAGGTCATGGGTTCTGGAGTTACAAGCTAGCACACATAGGCCCTACATGGTGGGTCTTTGAGTAACAAAAGGTTGTTTGAGTGACAAGGAAGTTTCAAAAATAGGGGGTCATTGAGTGACAGTTGCTAAAAATAGGCAGTCTTTCGGTGAGAGCGAGCAAAAAAGAGGGTCTTTTTGGTGGCACATGGCGCTCCCTTGTAAAACACGGCTATAGGCAGACAGGTAGCTAGAAGCTGCTAGAACTTAAGTCCCCGTCCCCGGGTCCCCATCCCAATTCTTTGGAATTGATGCTTTGCCTTTTAAACATCCGGAAACTTTCAAAACTTTATTATGCTATAACTGTAAACACATTTGATTGGTATCATTATGATAATTGTTGGTTTGTGTTAATTCTAGAAACACTCTCATTTGAACAGATTATAGGCAATTTGTCAAGAATATGAGTTCATAATAGGGATTTGGATGATTTATGTTTGCATAAATAAAGATTTGCACATTTTTTGAAGTAAATGAGGTAAAATGGTTAATGGGGTTTAAAATTGCAACTTGTACACTTCCGCTCAAAAATATTTCCGCATTATCAAAAACGTTCAGAAACCTCATTTTTTATATTAAACGACCTAGAATCATTAAAGATTCATATTAGTATAGGTGACTTATTTATTCAATATGAGTAAATCGATGTTTCTTTTAATATTTGATCTTCCATTGCCATGAAAATGGCAGATTTCATGGGCCATATACAAACACACCACAAGTAGCCTACAAAATATACAACTATCAATTTTTCAAACCCTCATTATTACCTTGTAACTGGATAGAATATTTTCAGGTTTAAGGTCTTAGCACCAATTTCAAAATTTGATCGAGGTAAAATGCTACTTGGTCACCGTGCGTGATAAAAGTCCCTACGCACGCGTCAATATCAACCGTGCGTTACTCGTGTCGCGGAGAGATTTCGCGGGAAAAACAGCTTACATTGAAAATTGCCCCGCTCGGTGGAGAAAGTGGCAAATCAAAAATGTTGCAGCTTATACGGAGGGGGGGATGTTAAGTTTGAGATTAACAAAATAAATAAATAAATAAACCTTTTGATTGCGAATAAGAGATATTCAAAAATAACCTATATGCAAGAAAATCTGTTATTTCACCATATAGGCCTACCATAAACAGCAATCAAAAACGACCATATGCCTAAATAAATTATAAATTTAATAAAATAATAAATAAATTAACGGTATTTTTATTAAAATTCTAATACAGTATGTTAAGCATTTTCTGTATACAAAATCAGTTTCCACTGTGTTTTTTCGGCGCATTACATTTTAAAGGAACTCGGAGTAAATGGGTATACAGCAATAATGTACGGGCATTTCTTAGAGTGTGCACACTAGTTAACAAAATAATTTGACGGCAGTTATGCTAATATCAATATAACGTTATTTTTTTCCATAAATACAAACAGGGACGTATCCACGAATTTGCAACCGGGGGCACAACTTAATTTTGGCGCTCCAAGCAACTGTCTAATTCATACTTCCAAGTTGTCACTTTTTTCAATCGACAAACAATATATAGGGGGTGTCGGGGGATGTGGCCCCTCATAAGATAGAAAAAATTGAAATCAAGCCATTTGGTGCATATATTTTTGTCTAAATCATAGGCCTACTTCAAGTTGTCACTTTTTTCAATCGAGAAACGATATGTGTGAGGGGGATGTGCTCCTCAGTCAGAAGATATAGACAATTTTGAAATTTCATAGTGCAAATCACGCCATTTGGTAATATGTATTGTGTAAATCATGTTTGAAGTTGGCACTTTTCTCAATCGAGAAACAATATGTAGGGGGTGTCTGAAGAAGATGTGTCCCCTGCAGAAGATAGAAAATTGTGAAACTTCAAAGTGCAAATCACGCCATTTGGTGCATATATTTTTGTTTAATTCATGCTTTGGTGCCCTCTTTTTTCATTCTCTCTTTTTTCTTTCCTTTTTTCGCCTCTCCTTCTCTCCCTTCTTTTTTTCCTTTCCTTTTTGCGCCCCTTCCTCTCTTTCCTTTCTACCCTTTTCCCTTTTTCTTTCTTTTTGCGCCCCTCCTTTTTTATGTCTTTATGTCTTTTCATTTTTTCTTTCCTTTCTTTCTCATTCCTTTTATCTTTTCTTTCCTTTTTGCACCCTTACCTCTTTTCCCCTTTTTTGCGCCCGTCCCTCCTTTTCTCATTCCTTTCTGTCCTTTTCCTTCTTTTTGCCTTTTTGCGCCCCTTCCTCTTCTCTTTCCTTTCTTTTTCTTTCTTTTTGCGTCCCTTCCTCTTTCCTTTCTTTTTCTTTCCCTTTTGCACCCTCTCTTTCTTTTCTCTTTCCCTCTTTCTTATTTTCCCTTTGCGCCCCTCCCCCTTTCTTCTCCCCTTCTGTCCTCCCTCTTTCTTTCTTTTCTCTCTTTTTTCGCCCCTCCCTCCCTTTTTTCTTTCTTCCTTTTTCTTCTTCTCTCTTTTTCTTTTCTTTCTCTTTTTTTTCTTTTCCCTTTTCTGCACCCCTTTGGTGACCCCGGGGGCACGTGCCGGCATGCCCCCCAAGATACGCCAAGGACAAGGATATAGGCCTACATGTAGAGAGGTATGAGGTCTTTTAGCCATACAAATTGTTGAACTTATTTGGGTCTATATTTCAACATAAATAATGACAAAGGTATAGATGCGACTGACTATTAAGCCAAAGATAAATTGTTTGGACACCAGCTTTATCATCTCCTTATCAACCAGGAAAAATTCGCGCCAGATGTACTTACTGGGATGCGTACTACGCCGCGTAAACCATCATGCGCCCAACGCGCATCTGTAAATTTGCTCATCGTTTTTTGCCAAAAATCGACAGTTTTTGTTAAATAACACAAAAACGAGTCTGGTGACCATATTTTTTTATTTAATAATTTTGTAGATCTAATTGGTGCGCACCATATATCAAAAAATAAAAAAAGTCTACCAAAAAATTTTCATGTTAGAACTACTTTTATCCGACATAAAATCCGATTTCCCATAAGGTTGTGTACAAATTTTTGACCAAAAACGCGAAAAAATAGGGTTTTTAAATGCGTTCTAGCTCAAAAACGAAGTCGGTGACCACCATTTTTTATTTCGGATTTGTGATAAGCATCGATTAAATCGTATTTGGACGAAGTTTAAGCGATTTCTACCAAAAATTTCGAAATTGGTGCTAAGACCTTAAGTTTTAAAGCAAATGCGCAGGAATATAACTCTTGATTTTTATGTGCAGACGAAAGTAGTAATATACGTGCACTACACGCCATATTTTCAAATGCAATGAATACAATTCCGGATTAGTAAGTTTGATAATTATACAATATAGACTCTGTCAAAAAATTGATAAAAATTGGATTTTAAAACGCCTTTTGAGATATGGCTGAATAAAGGTTTTGTGCGGAAATACTTTCGAGCGGGAGTGTATGACCATGTGGACAATAGTATTTAAGTTATTATTTTGTTTAAAATTGTTCCAGGAAACTGTTATCCAGTATTGGTCAAAACATAGTCGGCCTTCAAACAAAATTTTTGCTACCAAACATTTGGTCGTGACTCATGACGTCAAAATGACGATTCACTTCAAATAAAATATCTTCCAACACTGAGTTGAGACCAAATAAAATTTCGCGCTAAATTGCACATCATGTTTAATTGCCATACATTGCCTCAAATGTTTATTACCGGTTTATACTTTAAATTCGATCGCAAATATTTGGTGTCGTCGCGACCAAAAGTTTGGTAGCGAAAATTTTGTTTGATGGCCGACTATGGTTTGAAATTCTTGTACTTTGAGCAAGATCATTGATCAAAATATCTTAATTGACAACGTTTTTGATGCATCTATAGGGTGTGATTAACAGACTTTTTGTTATCCTTTGTATCATTCAAGACCTCTGATACTAGAACTTTAAAATGCAATTATACTATAAAGTGTTAAAATGAAGCGCCCCTGTTACCAATGACTTATGATTTTATTATCCTATTGGGTTTGGTTTAGGGATCTATTAATACCCTCCAAATGATTTGGCTTAAATAGGCTTACTTTTTCTGTTATGGCCATTTGTTGCATTAAATTCGGGATCCTGAATTTAATTCCATATGTATTTAGTATAGGAAAGCATGCATGTACTTTTTAACCAGTTTTCGGTGGCAAGGCAAGTTTTTGACCAAATACACTTGAAAACGGTTTTAGATAGCCACATTCCTTCATTTTAGGCTATTTTTACTATAAACCATTTTTGATCAAAATCTTATAGTATTGCTTTAAGAGCAGCAATCCCCATTTTTAACATGTCAGGTACAACGAATAGACTCCTTCATGGGGTATGCATTTCATGCAAGTACTGTGTATGATTGATTGATTGATTGATTGATTGATTGATTGATTGATTGATTGATTGATTGATTGATTGATTGATTGATTAAATGTCCATGTTGAATCACAAAGTTAACCATGGACTTCAG
Organism: Ophiothrix spiculata; assembly: GCA_000969725.1. Lineage (NCBI taxonomy): Eukaryota > Metazoa > Echinodermata > Ophiuroidea > Amphilepidida > Ophiotrichidae > Ophiothrix > Ophiothrix spiculata. The sequence continues at coordinate 84,868 of JXSR01S075315.1, read as the reverse complement.
TTTGAGGAGAGTGAGCTCTACTGAGCCACCCTGCTCCCTTAAAATACTTTATGGTAGCTCAATTAATAGCGTGTCTTACATGGTGGTATTAACACCTACATTTCTAGATAGCTCCCCTTATTGTTTCCCTAAGAAACAGCAGGGGAGCTTTTAATAGAGCCCCTGGAAATTTCAAATGGACGTCCCTGGTTAACAAATTATGCTGATGGTCAGCAACAATAGCACCGCCATACTTTAGATGTTCAGCAGTGAAGAAGGTCTTTAGTACGGAATACCATGAGGCTCACACATTCGCATGCTACTTAGCCTTTGGTATGTTATATCCTGGAAACATCATTATCTTTACAGTCTATGTTTCCAGCAGCAGCTGTGTATTTGAATCTAGTATGAGTGTGTATACTCTCATTAATCTGGGTCAATATAAGTTCAAGAATAATTTGAAATCAAGACAACCAGGAATTTACCTTATCTTGCTCGCAAAATGGTGTCATCTTTAACATTTGATGACATCACTTCCAACTAGCCATAAGGTCGACATTACAACCTAGCTGGAGGACGATTGTTTCGTAAAGTACATTGGCGTAGTCAGGGGGCGGGTGCACCCAGGAGTCTACAGAAAAATGGAACAAAGAAATAAAAACAATAGGAAAACAACAAAACAAGGACGCAGTAGTCCTAATTACTGCTAATAATACATTTGGTGACCTGTCCAATACAGGCAGGTACCCCTAGCGCCCATTGGACCCGTCGCTGTTTTGGACTAGGATTTATTGCTCACCCTGGGGTACGCAATCCTGGCTATGCACTTTGAGTATGACTCTAGTGTTGAGTAACCTCCTTTGCATGTTTATGATTTTAGAAGTGAGCCCTCTTTTGTTTAGAAATTGATTGTACTGGAAGTTTGGCAAGTGCAACACAGTTCACAAGAGTTGGCTCGTACAAATACACTTGCTTTTTATGTTTTTAAAATTTTTATATAGTCAACTCTAAAATGAGATATATATTATATTGTAACGCATACATCAGAGCATGCTTTGATGGATTTCTGCAGTAGTTGAAACAGGAAATTGGTACTTGCCACCATTTTGTTGTCATAAATATTGAGCTATTGTACATCTTGGTGTCTTTATATTCCAGAAGCAGCCGTGTAGTCATGGACAAGAGGTCAAACACTGGTCTGAAACAGAGGAATTGTCTGCGGACCCCAGACTACATAAATTGAAATGAGGTTTTAAATCACATCAGAATTGCAAATTAACACAAAACTAATTTTAAGGTGAAATTTCAGATTTATAATCAGAAAAATATAGGTTTTCATTTGGCATCAAAAAAAAAATCACCTTGTTTAGGCTTTCTCCAAGAAAACCCAACTTGGTATTGGGTACCAAGTAAGCTAAAGGAAGCTTATCTTCAACAGGGCTCCAAGGTGTTTTTTAAATTCAGTTTTGATTGCAGGAGGAAGACCGGAGCAGCCGGAGAAAAACCTGCGGAAGCGTGCATGGACTGAAAACCAAATGCACATAAAGCGCTAGGCCGGGGCCATAAATTGTCCTTTAATTAAATGAGAAATGAGGTTTAAATCACATCAGAATCATGAATTGCACCTTTAACCTTACAATCAACTAATTTGAAGGTGAAATTTTGGATTTATAATCAGAAAAATATGGGTTTTCATTTGGCATCAAAAAATCTTTAATAAAGTGGTATAATTTTGTTTCACTTTTTCTCATCCTTTCAGGGGAGCATCAAATCGGATCCAAGCATTCACGAGATCTTGTCTGAGATCTTCCAGCCATTCAGCAGCGTCTCTCTGCCACTCATCTCACAAGTTGCCGAGCTTGTGGAAGAGCGTTACCATGGAGATAGCACCAGGTTTATCAAGGAATTCCTCATCCCTGCTAAAGATGTTCTTTTGGAGTTTAAACGACAGACTTGGGTAAGTTATAATTGTAAAACTTTATTTGTGACCCGTCATATCATAAGGTACCTTAAGGTCGGCATAGTAAATTACGAGAAACGGGCAACTGAAGCTGAGCATAGTAAAAAATCACGTCCAAGGTCGAATTTCTAATTTCATCAGAAACGTTACCTTTGAAGTGTATTCTATCACATTAATCAGGTTCCAACATATAAAACATAAGACATTCATGTTTAACCAGTACAGAAATTTAAAACTCAATTTTCTCAGAACTATAGTTTTCTGAATCAGCCCGATGCCGTTTACCAATTTGGATGTAACATTGCAATCGAACATCCAATAACAAAAAGTAAGGTGTCATTTGAAAGCTTAAAATATAATCTTTCAGATAAGACCAAAAAAATCAATTTTCATTTTGGGACCCTTAAGGTACTAAGCTTTCAATATGACAGGTCACATTTTAGTTTATCTGAAATACATTTTGCTAAAAGCAATGTTAAGCCCCTTGTCCCCTGCAAGTTCTGCTTTGAATGTTGGCTCTCTACACCGAAACGTCAAATGTAGATGCATCTAGATGAATGTAGATTTCCAAAGTGCAGATTGTGTTCAGACGGTCGCGCATCAATCTGACTTTACTCCAGGTGCGCGTATTGACATGCTGGGGTGTTCTTGTGCGTGGAAATAACACAACTACGTGAAATGTACACGCACAGTCACTTGCGCTTGTGCGATCGTTTGCTGAAGTCCAGTTTAATTTATATTCATCTAGATGTGCACAAAGTACAGATTGATTTGCTCGTGTGGAGCAAATGTGCACAAAGTACAGATTGATTTGCTCGTTGTAGCACTTCTCAACATTATTTGAAGGGAGAGGGAGGAGGGGACTGGGCTTAAAGCTAAATATTGAACATAGTTCAAACAGAATACTTTGGTTAAAAATTGTAGAGTGATAATTCCATTATTACTGATAAATATGTATACGCAAATATCCCATGACTTTTTTTTCCAAAGTTTGTAGGTTTATCCAGATACCGCAGTACTTTTGCAAAATTTTTAAAAAAGAGATTTACTAACCCTAACCTCCTACCTACCCCCTTTCACCCATTCTAAACCTATCTCCTTGGAAATAAGGGTGTCAAAAATTGGTGTATTTGTAATTTGTAAATTTGTGAATGGTTTCTAGGAGTTGCATGAGAACTGAAGACTTTCAGGTTTGTTCCATATAGGCCCTATAATTTTAATGTTTTGAAATTGACCAATGAATCAAATTCTAACCATATTGGTGTAAATATAATATAAACAATAGAATTGATCATCATGTAACTTTTGAATGGATCAAATTTTACTTCTGGGTCAAACTTGTGTACACAGTACAGACCAAACTTATTAAATTTAGGTTTGCAAGTGTTCTGTGCTCTAAAAGGGCAAATTCTGTGTTTGTTCCATGCTACAAATAAATGACATTTTGGTCGTGTTTTCAACATTAACCCATACAATAAAGGTATGCTTCTCTTCATTATTCAATTTCAATAAATATCTCAAAGATTCCTCAAATATGCAAAACAATGGTGAAAAAAGACCAAAAAATACAAATTTGATGTCATTTTTCTTAGTTTTGTCAAATTGTGTCAACTTTTTGGGTTTTGTTGGGAAAAAATACTTTCAATTTTTTTAATATTTTTTGCTTGGCATAAAAATGAGGTTTTCTATGATTTCTTATTTCCATGTACTTTGAAGTTTTAAAAAATATTATGCACTTTCTAAAATTATCAATTATAATTTTTTTTCCTCAAAATCAAGTTTTATCACAAAACCATATTGCCCACTTTGCGTTC
>JXSR01S075315.1:46591-71126 GCA_000969725.1 Ophiothrix spiculata | reverse complement strand
TCACACAGCAGTCAGATCAAACTGGCTGCGAGCACCGATTTCCCTTTTAAATTCTTTGCTTTTAACAGATTTAATGCACCTTCTTTGGCGGAGAAGAAATTGTTTTTAGACCATCTAGAACATCCTTTGTGCACATTTTTTGCTATATATTTGCATTTGCCTTAGTTCAGTCAAGATGATACGCAATTGCCTCCAGCAGATCAAAAGGGGGACGTTTAGTGGTAGAGCAGCAACGGTACCGGCTGCCATCTCATTTCTGAGTGATGAAACGGGGGACAAAAAATTAAAACAAATTAGCACGCGCATAGCGTGCAAAAATTTTCGGACAAATGTGGTTATTTTGTCTTAAAAACACCTATTTTTGTCTAAAATAATGATAGTGAAATACGCACGAAGCGCGCAAAATATGTACATTTTACGTGAAAATGATCAATAAAATGGGGTAATTGAGAGAAATCTGTGTATAAAGGCTTTTTTCTTGTGGGGGGGGGAGACAAACTGGGGGTCAAGAAAGTATTTTGTGGGGAAAATGCCCCTGTGGTGCCGCCACTGTGGAAGAGGTAAAGGGTAGTCTTCCCAAATAACATTAGTTAGTCTTTCCTTGCAATGAAGGTTATTCTGATACCGTGTAAATTTTTGTGTGAACTTTGCAAAAATTTGAACAAAAAATGTAAGTATAAAAATTTAGAATTTTTACCTTAAAATTTCAAAATCAGGTTTACATTGGTCAAACATCAGGCAAGAGGTAAAGTTTATGCAAGTTTTACATGACCCCCCCTGCTTAACACACAAAAAATTACACAACCCCCCCTATTGACAAAATAAAAATCACATGACCCCCCCTATGTTTCTCCCGGCCCCCCCTCCCCTGTAAATAATGAACGGTCCCTTAAAATAATATGAAATTAAATTCAAACATAATATGTACAAATATAAACAAAGCAAGAAATAATTATATGTGTGGTAAACACTTTAAAAATTCAATCCACAGGAAAAATGAAACTTAATGCAATTGATGTTTGCTATTTTAAAAAAATACAGCTAGCCTGCAATAGGTAGAAATAACAGCCAACCTATAATAGTACCTGCATCCTGCATGTATGTAAGCCGGGCCCACTTACGAAGACGAACGCGTTCTCACAATGCATTTGGTACCACGTCCTGGTACCGAGACTACCTACATGAGGTGGTCTCGGAACCGATCTTGGATGTAGGTCTGAGCCCACTTAAAACGCGTTCTCACTGGGTAAGGAAGTGGGCTCGATGTAGCATTGAGTACCATGACTAAACATCATAGTGAGAACGCGCCTTAGTCCGAAAAATGATACGTCATAGACCAGAGTTAGTAATGAACACAAAAACGCTGCCATTGCAGTGCCTGATCGGTGGCTTGACATAGTGATAACTGGTATGGGATGCGGGAGGTACCAGGTTCGAACCCAAGTGGAAACCCAATATTTGTGATTTGTAATTTTCCGAGGAGATAGTTTCTGAACGGAAAAGCGGGGTGGGGGGGTTATTGTTAATAGAATCAAAACAAACAAACAAAATCATACCACTTTTCAGCCAAATTCATTTCTTGGGTTCTACTACCAGTGTTTCTATTTTCGTAAAGTTTGAGATTCCAAATATGTACACTGTTGATTTAAAAGTGAACATTGATTTTTTATTCTTCAGAAAAATATATTGTTAGTAACTAAGAAGTTTTAAGATTTAAATTTATTTCTATAATTAACACTAATACCGAATTTTTCATTCTTCGGGATATGAAAAATTCAAAGCACATATTATTCAGGTTCAGCAAAAAGGGTTTTGGATATTAGTTTATAGTTAGAAGTACTTTCTAAGAAAAAAATAAAATAAATAAAATCAGTAGATGTTGAGGAAAGTTGAACTACTTTGGTGATCATGGCTAATGCCTTTTGGTTTATCCACAAAACATTCTCTCTTTTCAGCAGGAAAGTGAGTTCTATTACTTACAACAATAAATTTATATGTCAAGTTCAATCTCATTGTCTATCAGAAAAATATACCTACCTGCTCACAAAATGGTATAACCCACAAGGTGGTTTTCCTAATTGATGGGATTGGAGCAGGCGGCATAGGACACGATTTACTCGATTTAAGCTGAGGGATTTCTAAACGCAAATTTAGGGATACATTTTACGTGTATCGCAATGGTCAGAGCCACAAACTCTGTATTGAAAAAATACAGAAACTCTTTTTTTTTTCATTGATCAAATAAATTATGAAAGTAATGTCACAAAATTAAACATAATTTTATTGCTCTAAATCTGCTGGGCTTCACGCATGAACCCCACTTTTTATAGATTTTATCATATTTTCATCATACGATGTTTCCAATGGCTTACTAGAGGCGTTATAGGACATGACGCAGACGGGGATCGTCTACGATACGGATCGGTCAAACAGAGCTGAACAGCAACCATGCAATACCAGTAGTTGCCACGGCCACCCTCCTCTGGATTAGAGTTCAACCTGTGGTTTGCTAACAACACTGGGCACGCTTTGATGGACTTGTGCCTGATTGCAGGCGGCACATCTACATCAGTCCACCGGCCAAATCGTGGGAATATACCATGTACATGTGTTGCTGAAATGGAATGATGTGGAACATGTGAAATGGAATACATTGGAATAATTACGACTGAGTATTGTTCTTGATAGTTCAAGGATTTTGTTAATTACTGCTAATTAGAAGTATCGGATTTTCATGTTTGGCTGTTTTGGATTGGAATATCGAGGAATCTACCATTGACTTTGAATTTGTACATACTTGACTGTACAATATGAGATTTCTGTGAATGTGGGATTATTTGGGTAAGTCATGTAAGTTAGCTATAATAATAAAACAACACGTTCAGTAATGTTAACCCCTACTGCTGGGAATCGCACCTTTGACCTTTGAGGTGACGATATGGAATGTGAATTACTCCCTGAATTGGCCTTATCTTGGTTATATTGCATTGTTGTATGCACGTCTGTCGCTGTGACAGAGAGACAGATATGCCAACTCTTCTTATTTTGGCAGGAGACTTCCCTATGAAAAAAGTATAAATGTTTGAACTTACCAAGAAATATTACAATCTCCCTATTATTCAGGGACTGGATTTTATGACTGCGTATACAACAGCAATTACTTGTCTACCACTCATCTGAAATTTGTTTCAGAAGAGCAGTTTTTTGCTCGTCTCACTCATTGAGATGAGAACAAATGTATAATGTTCACCAAGATTCAAAACTACATGCTATAATGAGTTTTTTGATCACTCATTTACTGCTCATTTTTGAGATACCCAGAAGAGCATTTTTTTTCCACTGGCCTGCACTTTTTTTTTTAAATTCAGTCTCTGATTATTGTCGATTGCAATTAATTTTGTCATTGAAATTGCACACAATTTCAAAGTCCTCCCTCTATTCTGATGAAATCATCACCCTACTTTGGCAGGGGATTCCCTTTAAATGCTTGAACCTTTTTACTTTATTTATATTAAAAACCAAGCAAATTTCACTATCTCCCTATATTTGTAGTAAATTCTGCCATTGAAAAAGTAGAGTGATAACATTTTTGCCTGTACCATACACTTTTGCTTTAAATCATTAAATCATATGTGACATATCATCTCTTACAATTTGCCACATAAATGAGCAAATTCAAAGGCTAAAATGCCAAATATGCACTATTTTTAAAGAATTCCTGTACGTATATCTTTGATTTTTGTGAGAGTAAAAGCACCAACCTGTATTGGTCAAAGCATCAAATTTATCGTGCGTGCCTCTATTTGAGGATCCCTGATGTACATGTAGGCCTACCTTTAAATATGTATGATTAGGCTATAAAAACAATAAATTATATGTCTGGGGATTTGTCAGCTACCATTTGTCTCATTATAAATACTGCACGTATTGGATTTTATTGCGCATATCCCATGAACAAAAAAACCTATGAAAGCATGAATTCTATTTCAGAATTTATGTAACTGGGATATACATTCTAATCATTTTTTGGATACTGAAAAGAATAGGCGACATGTTTGAATCTCTGAGTCTTTCGCTTAAAATAAATCAGGCGAAAATCGTTCCGGCATGGAGTCACCAAGCTCGGTAAAATGAGACAAGAATGTACAAGATATCCTGGATAATGTATGAAGAAATTTGATGAAATCATTTAGAAAATAGGCAAAATTCTAAGTTCAAAAATTAACCAATCGAAACATATCAGTAAATCAATCAATAAATCAATTAATAGATATATCAATTAATCAATAATTAAGAACAATAAATCAATCAATAAATGTATCAATAAATATATCAATATATCAATAAATCAATAAATGTGTATCAATAAATCAATAAAAATATATCAATAAATCAATAAATATAATCAAAAATCGATCAATAAATATATCAAAATAATCAATAATTAATATAAAATAAAAATAAAAATCTAAATTTTACATTAAATTGAATCAAAAAATGCATGTGCCACATTGGATTGAGAAAATGTCAAACAACGTGAAACAAACAGTCAAATTTTTAAATTGAAGTCTTTTAATTATGCGTTTGAAGAGAACTACAAACAGGAGAAGAGGTCATGAAGGCACCAGTCTTCCTTGCTGCAGTGTAAACCTATTATATTTCAATTTGTCAGCTATCTATTGCTAATTTAAACTGAAGGATCACTGTATCTGCTTCGTCAAGGTGCTTTAATATGAAAGAAAATTTGACTCGCTTTCTGCAATATAATGTAATCCACTCATTTCGTCCCTAACTTGTGACCAAGAACCACATATCCAAACCAGTTTACAATTAGGCAAAAAAAAAATAATTGTTGTGTTGCCCTCAAGAGGGATTTCTGACAAATTGAGTCGGTCGGTCTGAAAATAATTATTTTTAAATGATTTTTAAAGCACCTAAAGTAGCAAATTTGGGTGCATTTTCCACTATTTTCAAAATATTTTCTCAAAAAACACCCAATCTGAGCAAAATTGGGTGCTTTCCCTACCAAAATATATATATATTTTTTTTCAATTTTCGAATAGGGTCAGTCACTGAGGGCAACATAACAATTTTTTTTCTTCTTGGCCTTACATAAAACAGCTATCATCACAGTACCATCTCTATTATACATTTGGCATGAGGAAATTTATCTTTTTTTAACGCTTGATTGTTTTAAGGCCACCGCCCGATAGCCCGATTTTTCTCCCATGGAAATGTTCCAAAATTCAACCAGTACCTGCATAGTAAAGACCTTTTCTTAGATTGTCAAAGCAATTTTACTGATGTATAATCAAGATGTGCTAAAATGACAAGTTTTGTTTTGTTTAAAAACCGTAAACGTGAAACAGTTCAACTTGTGATCATCTCCAACTTTTCTCCAAATATTACAATTTGATGCATTTTATTATGTCCTGGAACTAAAGATTTGTGTTTAGTAAATATTGTCTTCTGTTGTTTCCTTATTTTTGATAACCAAGGGGCTACAGGCCGCACCACTTACCAAGGGCCGCACCACTTTTATTTTCCTTTCGACGCCCCTGACAGGACCTTTCATATCACTTGAAGTGTTTAGTTGTCAAGTTTAACATCTAATTTGATTTTATCTCATTTTTCAATGTTAATGATTGATGATGATCAGAAACTCCTTGACTCAGATTATAAAAATATAAATTTCAGGGAATTTTTATCAGTGTATATTTAAAAACAATAATCTTCATTCAAACAGAATGAGCACTTGATAAATTTAGACTTAATTTCATCTTTGAAATTTTCAATCAGGACATTTTTAATTTTCAAAATTATGGGATATCAAATAAGCAGCCTTCAAAAATGTCAAATTTTGACCATGAAACATATTTTATTATGGTTTCTGTTTTGCCATTAATTAAGAATATTTTAAATATGATAAGATTATTATATATCATAATATGAACTTTTTAATATTTTTTTATTATAGAAGCAATATAAATCTCTTATCTCTTAAATTTTCGGTTTCAACATCATTTATCGCTGTAATTTCCACGCCTCAGTAAATTTTACGGCATTTTGAACTTCCCATGTATGGCACATAAATTTTGATTAAAACAATAACAAAGGTGATGGAATATTGAAAAATCATAACACTCTCTGAGGTCATGGCTTGGTCAATGGCTAACAGATGCTGCAGACAATTTGCAGCCAAAAAACTGCAGTATTGTAATTTTATCCCCATCATATAAGCAGGCCTGATAATTTCCCGATTTAAATCTGTTTCCCGATTTTTTTCCCCAAAATGGATTAAAAAAAAAAAAAAAAAAATTAAAAAATTAAAAAATATAAAAAAAAAAAAAAAAAAATAAAAAAATAAAAAAAAAAATAAAAAAAAAGAAGAAAAAAAGGGGCTTGTGAAAATCAAAAAGATTAGTGCTAGTGGCATGTTCATCATATTGAAGATAGGTCTAGAACCCTTTATAAATTGGTCCATTTAAGCATAAATTTCTCAAAATTTTATCAAGGGGGCACTGCCACCTTGAACCCCCGTCGGTACCTCGCTGCGCTCGGATTGAAAACCTATTTTTTTTTCAAGTGCCACTCTCAGGCCTGTATAAGGCCGCATAAAAAAACAAAGTTGTTTCTCATCCCCTCCCTCCGCACAAATTTTATTTAATTTTTTTTTGCAAAAATGCTAAAAAGATGTTAAAAATTGAGCTAAATCGTTCAAATATCAAGCTTTTACCACGCTTTCCTTTTTAATGGATTCTTTTAATTTTTGATGTTTTTAACGTTGAAACTGTCATCAAACCATAGTCTAGTTAAAATGACAGCAACTAAATGTGCAGTCAACATCTACAAAGGGTAAACCCGGATCACCCAGGCTCTCCCCAACCTTAAAAACAAACAAACAAACAAAAACACCTACCTCCCTCCTCCCATTTTGAGAAACCTTATTTTTTATGTGGCCTGAGGAAGGATTTACAGACAAATGGATGTTGGTAATTCGAAGAATTTTAAATTCTCTGTTCCCGAAGTAAAATTACAATTTCAAAAAAAAAAAAAAATTAGAAAAAAAGTTACTTGGTTTCTATTTTTTTTTGGGTAAATCTAATTTGAACAGCACCTTTAAAAAACTACTTTATGCTAATTAGCACAAAAACAAGTGGGTGGATTTGAATTTTGTTGCTACTGAGGGACCTAGTGCAGTACATGGAGCGCCCCCTGGTCACTTAAGTGTAAGGGAAGGGGGCATTTCAAAAACTGCAACAAGAGTTAGGCCTATATTAAGCCTATAAGTTTTATACCTATTTTACCTCTGGATGACCTTTCAATTATCATCTGGAATCAAAATCAAATCTTAAACATTTATTGCATGGATGAAATGTGGTATTAGGAAATACACATGTTATTTTTATTGATAACCAAATATTGTCAATAGATATGGAATGTAATTATTGATCAATTGTAAAATATTGCACTACTTTTAACATTTTTGATTAATTTTCTCTTAATTTACTTGTAATACCACTGCCCTTATTTAATGATTACATTTGCTATCTAATGAAGATAGCAAATGTGCACACGATATCTGGATCATGACATCATTTTATTTGGGAACATGAAAACCTGTGCCAATATGGTGTTTGTTTTGAATAACAAACTGTGTAGCCATGGTTATTGAATCAATTAAGTCAATTGATTCAAATTGATTTTGTTTTAAATCACTAACAAATTGATTTTGTATTTTTAACCAATTTTAAAGAAGATTAATGAAAGTAAGAATCTGCTATGCAGTCTCTGAACCTTCCTCCATATTATCTTTTCCTAATAATATTTTGTTTCATAGATGATTCAGTGCTGTAGGCAGTGGCGTAGCTAGGTAGGGTAAGGGCGGAGGGCAGACAGCCCCCTTACATAATTTTTGGTGAGAAAATTAAAAAACGTGGGCAAAAATTGGGAACTTTATGAATTGGACATTTTGAAGAAAAAGGACCAAAGAATCCTGGTAAATTCTTTGGACCCCCAAAGACCAGTACATGCCCACCTATATGGCTCTTTCCTATTTGAATAACTACTGAGAATGTAGGAAAAACCTTTTTGTGTCAGATTTTTAGTTGATTTTTTTTCTTGTCAGATTTTAAGATCGACTTAAATGGATAATGGTTCTATCAAAAGGCATCAATGGCATGTGTTGGAAAAATCAGAAAGAAATGTATTTGCCACTCCTGACCAAAAAGTGTGGCTGCATTAACTGCTGCGGTCATGGTTTTCATACTGGCTTCTTAGTTTTCTGATCTAATTTACTCTCAAAGTGAAATGTACTATCAAATTACTCCAATGGATTTAGACAATTTGATATTTTGTTCAAAAGCAGATGTTTTTAGCTGTTTTTTTTTTCATCAGCTTTGTGAAGAAGAAATAATTTTGCTTGGGAATTACAAATTTGAATTGTAAACATAATACTGTTATATATAAGTGCTTTGGCAATTTTTGATGATTAAAAGCTTAAAATTGATATATTTAATTACTACATTTGATAATACTTTGATGATTATGCACCTGTCCAAGTACTGGGTCCAATTTGAATACTGCAGACTGTGGATGGTTAAAACATCTGAATTTTAGACTGCACAATGGTTTCTTTGTGGTAATTTTGGTTTGTATATGATTAAATTTGCATCAATAAAATTCTGCTTGTTCATAAGCATCCTATTTATCACCCAAAATGTTGGGTCTAATATTTGGGGCTTTGGGTGCTTTTTGGAGGGAATGAAAAGGAGGAGGAGGAAGATGAGGAGGAGGAAGATGAAGAGGAGGATGAAGAAGAGGCAATATCACCTTTTGTATTCTGCTCTACATCTGATAGGATAGGATAATATTGTGCATTGGCAATGTCCCCTCCTCTCTGTTCATGATCTAGAGAAATTCGGGAAGCTATGGAAATATGAAAGAGGAGGAACAGTGTATGTTGTTGGGGAGCTTGCGTGGTTTATTGGAACAGTGCAGGATTAATAATCAGTAGGTCATAGTTAGAGCCCCACTACAACCAACATGTTATGTTCTTATGCAAGATATTTAATCTCCATAGACCCGAATGTTATTGGGGAGCTGTTATGGGTGACATTGCAATCTAAGTCTAGATAGGGTGTGCCCTTGGCTGGAGATACCTAGTTGAAGTGAAATTATTGTGAGAGTTTCCTGACAATAATGGCCACTAGCGCTTTTTAAAATAATTAATGTACATTATTATTGTCATCATTATTATCTATTTATGACAAGATGAGACGGCAAAACAAACCATCTTGTCATTAATATATTCTATGTATACTTGAGGTTTGATGATATAGATCCCGGTACAGCTTGTATTGGAAATTACTTGGCCACAGATGGTCTATCCATTATATTTACACAAAAAGTCAGGGTAGGTCAAGAGAATGACTCAAAATATATAAATAAAGAATATTAAAGGAATACTGGTCATGTTCAGCATACTGTAAAACAAGAAATATTTGCTAGCAATTTAATTTTGCTAATACCCCAAAATCGCAAAATTAATTTGCCGCTAATATTAATAATGTACAATGATTTCAATGGCATGCTGATGCAATTAGTGAAATTAAAATGCCGCCCAAAACCCCAGATTTTGAAATTCGCAACAATTTCTTTCCGCAAATATTTCTTGTTTTACAGTATTTTTTTTCTCCAAAGAATTTGGGAACTTGACATACATGAGGAAAATAACAAGATTTTAAAACCTGTGGTGTAGAATTCTCTACAAAAATTTTCAATGAGATGTAAGCGTGTCCAGGGGCTGAAGACCCCCTCCCCCGCAAGATTGTTAAAATCATGTAAAATCAGCCTGTTTTTAATGATTTTTATTTACCACTCAGCCCCCTCAAAATTGGCAAATTCCCTTTAGCCCATGGCAAGGAAAAATCCTGGGCATCCCAGTGTACGCCCTTGAAAATTGATCATTAGTTTTAGTATCACTTTTTGCAACTTCTGAAGAAGTCCCGTGGCCAGGAAACTTGAGGACCAATTTTCATTATTTATTTATTTGTGTAATTTGCATTGCTTGGTTTTTTAAATGTGAAGTATAACAGTTGAAGGTGTATGCTGGTGACACCTAAGGCAGTGTTCGAAATAAGGGGGTTTTACATGCACAAATGCATGTAAAATTTGCTTTGTGCATGTAAATTTTTGCCTTTGCATGCAGTTTTTTGTATTTTTCAGCCCATTTTTGATAAATTGCCTCATTTGTGCATGTAACATTTATTTTCTATTTCGACCACTGACCTAAGGGGTGCACCATTAGATTTCTAAGGGGGAGCAGGAAGTTGGGTTCAGGGTGGAATTTTTTCTTCCGCATCCCGTTCGGGGGCGAATTTTTTTCTCTTGAAATACTGTTTTCCCCCTATTCCATGTTCTGGGGTGAATTTTTTTTTTCTTCTGCCTATGGAGGGGGATTTTTTTTTTCTAAAAACTTCCTGCTCCCCCCTGGAAATATAATGGTGCGCCCCTAACTCACGAACCTTTAACAGCCACTTCTGTAAAAGAATATAGCCCTAGCAGTTATAGTCACGTTAAGCCGTATGTTGGTCCCCTGTGCGAATGCTCCTTCTTGAGGTGCTGCATACAGTGAATACCTGGTGGTGAGTCTGTACCTTTAAAGGTCACAAATGAAAGTCATATTCGGACAGATTTGTAACTAAACAGGTCAAGCAGTGATAATTTGGACACTTTGAACTTGATGAAGCATTCAAGCAAATAGTCACATGTACACTGACAGTGGCTCTACATGAAATGACCAAATTGGCAAAATCAAAATAAGACTGCAAACTGAAGCAAATTGAGATAGTCCGATTGCTTCAAACTTTTTTTAAATTTTTTAAGATTTTTGTACCAAAATATTAATATTTTTCTCATAATCCATGTGAAATTTGATAGCTGATCGAATGTAAAATGGTGTTTGTGGTAACCATGAATGAATTTACACAGTGAAGCAGGGACAACTATGAAGTTGCTCATAAATAAAAACGAGTGGACCAATTTTAATGAAATATAAAACTGAAACACCATTTGGGATGGTCTTTCATTTGAGACTAAAATTTGAAAAATTCGGATCTGCTCCGTTTAAAGGTACGTATGCACTTGTGGTTCTATCTCAGATTTTAGGGTTAAGGTTCAAGAAATAGGTTACAAGTTATGGTCATTAAGTACATGTTGAGGGCACTTTGTTTCATGTGATCACACAATCTTTTAAACCTAAAATACTGTAAACAGGAATATTTTCGCGAGCAGAATTATTCGCGAAACCAGACAATCATGACCTTTTCGCGTGTGTTAAATTAGCGTTTTAAAGCCTCATTTCATGGACCTGCACATAAAATGAATGTATTCGCGGGATGTTATATTCGCGGTTATATTTTGATTCGCGAAATTCGCGAAAATTAAACCCTCACGAAAATAAAACACTTGCGAAAATAACTCACAGTGTATTGGATGGAACTGAGCACCCAAATGAAGCAAAATTGTGTGCAATTGATTAGCAAGCATAAATGTTTTGACACTAGTCAACAGTAATGTGCTAAAAAGACTTAAGATCAATTAAGATGCTTTCATAAAGTCACAAATTTTACTCTTTGAACCCTGGCCATTCCGTGTGCATCTGTACCGCTGACCCAGGCCAACCAGGCGAAAGTTCAAAGGGTTAAAAATACTTCCCAGTGAAAGTGCATTTACTTCAGTAATTTAGTGCAGAAGTGAAAATCCATGTTTTGTATGAAAATACCTTCCCCCTTTCCAAAAAAAAAAAAGAAGAAGGAAAAACAGACACTTTCAAAACCGTGTAGTTTGGTGTTACTTTTAGCGCAGTAGGAGACATGTTCGTTGCCATGGTAATGGGTTGTTCTTCCCTCTAGATTCCCCATATTTCACATTTTTGAGAAATTTTGTTTTCTTTAGGCTAATGGAGCACTGTTTGACTTGAACTTATAAATTGCTGTATTCGTGCTGCTAGTGATATTATGTTGAAAGGTAACTTTCCATCCAAGTAGAAAATGCTTAAGAAGGGGGGGGGGGGTCCGCAGATTTTCTCATGCAGGTCAGTGACATTACCAAAATTTATTAATGCATGTCAGAAGGAGGAATTTAATATAATTTCCAAACAGTTCCAAATGAATGTCTTTCTAAAATTTTAAAGTATTTCAAGTTTGTGTATGTTTGATGTCTATTTCAAAATTAGAAATCATAGATGCATGGTGTTCTCTACAGGTTTCAATGGCAGTCTATGAAATAGAAAGAAAGTCAAAATTTCCACATAGCATTCTATGTGTTTGTAGTTGTGCATGTACATGTATACCCTCTAGATATTTGAATATGAAAGTAAAGAAAGAAAAGAAGTCAAGTTGAAACCACAGTTACCGGTTTCTTTGTATATTTTTGTTGCCAAAGAGAGCTATTTAACTGTGTGAGAAAGATTGAATTGTATGTGTAAAAGAAACTTGAAAAGCCTCAAGATATATTATTTCAATTCTGTGGGTATTTCTGTGAGATCAGTTGAACTTTTTGATTCAAAGTGTAGTAGTAGCAGTCAAATTTTGTACAGGTTGGGTCAAAAACCTTGACACCAAAGCTAACTTTGTAGAAGTCCAGAATTGCTTCATTTCCAAAATAAAAAAAAAAACCAACTCAGGATTTATAATGCGCTATGCCTCACAGATTTGTAATTCCACACAGCCTCTGCACACTTTACAGGAGTTTGCTGACCATTGTGACCCAAGTAAGCTCCATTCCACAATAAGCATCATTTAAGGTTCTGCTGCAACCTCTAGAGGTGCTGAACCTTGATCACCGCACATATGCACCATTGGTGCCCGGATCAGCTCTCCGAGTTTGTACGGGTTCCCATGAGACAATTAGGAGTAGTGCCTTGTCCAAGAGAATTTCAAGTACAATTAACTTTTTGACACCAGGGGGGTTCAAACTTGGGACATCTACACTTGGGCAGACACTCAACTGTTAAGGAGAGGGAGGTGGGCAAATCTCAAGAGGTTCCTTTTATTTCCCATCTATTGTTTCAGGACAGGGGAGAGACTGTTCCAACTAGTTTTGCCAGTGCCCTTATCCCTATGATTTTGACATCCTTTGATCATATAAATTGTGAAATTTTAATACCGTAATTCCAACGTTTTCTTGCTAATTGTGGTACACGAGAGATACCAAATTGTGGAAAAAGACCAACATTACGCATTTTCGTGGACATGCATGATAAACAGATCTCAATTACAGTGTCATATTCCTGGGAATTATATTTTTATCTTTTAATAATTTCACACACATTACATAAATGGTGCTATCCAAATTGCAATTAACTGTAATTGATGCAGCGATGTGAGTTCATGTGCAACCATGTGATTTTCATGCTATACACTTCAAAATGAATTGAATAAGGAGTGTGTTGCAAAACCTAGCATGAAAAATTAAAGCTGATATCATGTGAAAATTACTATGTAGAAGAAAATGCTATATGGTGGCATTTCATTAGGTGGGTATGCTAAAAAGGTGGTGTTGTTACATTTTTTCGTGGGTTCTCGAACTTAATTTGATGTAAATTCACTATTCCTTGGCCTATTGACTTGTTTAATGTCTCATTTTAAAGCTTACACTTTCTGTTATTTGTGGCAGTAATTTGGCCTTCATGGGTTACATAATTTAGGAGAAACAATGGTTTAAACTTGGCAGTACAAGGGTGGTGCCGCCTAAGGATGCAGTGCCTACGGATGCGGTAGATACCCAAATTGAGGCAATATCGCCATTTTGGAAGGTTTGACACTGCTAGAACATTCACAAATGGATTCTGTGACCTCAAATACATACAGATAGTCACCAACATGGCTAAAATTTGGTATATAATTACAGTAATTGGCAAATTTATCATTTTTAGACCTTCCTGCCCCTCGATCAGTTTTTTGGGCAGCACCTTGTCATTTTTTTGTCCGATTTTGACAAATTTGGTGTCAAAATGTTCAGGGGATCAAGCTGCATCAAATAAGAATTAGGACAGAATGATTTGAAACATCAATATTTTCTCCCCTTGTATAGCCCCCTCTTATTAATTGAAGGTCATCAACACCAAGACCCTGAGGGATCTGTTTCAAGTTTAATGCATCAAAGTAACTATTAAAGTGTTAAAAATATATCCTGAAAAAATGAACTGTTTACCATTAATCATTCCAATTTATGACTTGCTTTAGTAAAAACAGGCAATTTTGAGAAAAACGTGTTTGAAAATTACAGTTTGCATTGCCGTCTATGGAGTAATTAACCATTAATTAGCTCATTATGCCAAAACAAAAGTGATATTTGGCTAAAAAGTTACTTGAATTGAAAGAGATCAATAATATTAACATCATATCAAACAATCGTTTTTTTGACCATTTTGACCATGTAACACATTTTTGACCCACCTCATGAAATGCCACCATATGACATCTATATAACAATACAGTACTGTCAATGCATTATAATATTGACTTGAATTTGGAGAGTTATATTTTATGAGAAAACTATTTTGTTATAATTCACTTATCTAAACACTGGTATTATCTAATTGTAATTTCATTTCAATTCAATACAAAATGAATAATTAATTTGAAATGCATAACCATGAACACCGGCGTGTCCAGGATATTTTCCGGCGGGGGGCTTATGGCTTTCAGTATTTTGCGGGGGCTTGAAGCCTAAAAACATCCCAAATCGGCTGATTTTGCATGCATTTTAACAAAGTGCGGGGGGCTTCAGCACCCAAAGCCCCCCTACTGGACACGCCAATGATGAATCAGACAGTGTTGTAACTGGCTTGATCAAGGTTCAGGTCTGAAAAGCATGATTTTCCTGAGAGCTTGTGTGGTCTAGTGGAACAGAGCAGAACAAATTTGATTTATCAAACGTAAAATAGGTTGATACAATGTAGATTTATGTTCGAAATCAAACGTACGCTTGATTCAAATCTTTATGAAACGGGCTACTCCGAATCAGAAGGTCGCGAGTTCGAGCCCCGCTACGGCCAACGGGTTATGTCCTTGGGCAAGACATTTAATCCTAATTGCTTCATCAACCCAAGTGTTATCATGGGTAGTTACTAGGAATATAGCCAAAGGGCGCCGTATTTGTAAGGCAGCTGTTAGTTGGCTATATTCTAGTGGTAACAAAATAAATTGATGTAAAGCGCTGTGATACAGGGACCTGATCTTTGTAAAAGCGCTATATTAAGAGCCTGCATTTAATTTTTTATTTTATTATGATTTAGTGATCCTGTTAGGTAGGTATGTGCTGCCCATGTTTTCTAACATGGGGTCTTACAGAACTGATTTTTGGTGTCCACTGTCTTGGGAACTATTTTTTTTTACAGACTTGAGGTCTTATGAACTGATTTTTCCATAAAAATATGACTTTTAGTCTATTAGAGCTGAAAATTGGCAAAAATTAAGTTGAAAACACTTTTTGGGTCGCTCACTTTGAACATGTGGTCTTTTGAAATGAACCCTGGGAGCGAAAGAGGAGGCTTAAAAAGGGATGCGGCACAAACCCATACCGTCCATCCCCTCCCCCGGGCCTGTTGGTAATATGGTAATAAGTTAATAACATGTGACACTCTGATAGTGAATGGCATGAACCATTTTTTTCCAGGGTCCCCCTGCTGCCCCTCTATAATATTAATATTAAATTGGACCTTTCAAGACAGGCTAAAATATTTTGATAGTTTTTAGACGAGGACTTCCATTCAGCATTTTGTCCTCAATTTTGGTTCTGCAAAGTTCTAGTCTTCCTTCCTCAATCCTTAAAAAGATTTACATGGTCTTTTTTTTTCCAACAATCTTTAAACCTAAGGGCTCAGTCACACATCACGAAACGTATGAATAATGTACACTGCACTGGTTTAGTAATAGATACCGAAACAGTGTACGTTATCCATACTTTTGGGATCTATATGGTGATGTGTGATGGAGCCTTAAGGTTGTAGATTGTTGATAATGAATAATACAAAACACAAGAGCGGGTCGCTCCTGAAATTAATACATATTTATATGGAGAATACTTGACCTGACATCTGCAAATTTATTTTTCTTTCTGATATTTTAGAATAAATTTGCGGCGTTTTTAAATACCAACTTCAGCCATGAATTATTTGGATGGAGTGCTTGTGGGGCCCATACTGCCACAGCTTGCAGTGGCAAAGCCAGACTTTTTTGTCGGCAAAGACATTTCGTCCAATTTTTTTCCAGATTTTCCCCCGGCGTGTGCACATTTCTTCCCATTTTTTCCCGGCACAAAATCCATTTTCGTACACCTAAAATAAATTCAAGTCGATTTTAAAAACTGACCAGCAAGAAAAAGAAAAATATGAAAGGTTTTAAGCGACTTTTGCACATCTTTTGACATGATTTTCTGTTTTTTTCCATTGTTTCCTGCATGTCTAGCAGTCTTGCAGCTGCTCTCTCATTTTGCTTGTCCTTCCAGATTTTTCCCGCTTGCTGTCCTGATTTCCCGCTCGATTTTTTGTCAGGGCCCCCTTGCTCTATGCAGGCTATGCCACTGGCGGCTTGGTTTTGCTACACTATGCACAGTCCCATTGTTTTTGGATAATTAAAAATAGACTTTTATTAGTCTTGCTTTAATTTGATATAGAATTTCAATATGCATTGAAGCTACTCTTTGTATCTTCCAAGGTAGAAACTTAAGCTCCAATTTTGACCTGATAGTTCAAGTATTTCAGGTGTGGATTGTTTTGATTGACTCTTTTTGACTTCAAAATGTCAAATGTGACTAATTATGGTTTCATATCAGAACTTAGTATTTATCAAAAGGGTGGATCATAGATCATATTTCATAAATGAAATTGTAGATAGTTTGCAGGAATGACAGGTGTATATATACCCGGGGTGGGGCACTCATCTAAAGCGACAGAGATATGCCTCGGCCAGATAAAAAGTAGGGGTCATATAAATAGGAAATTAGCCATACCAATTTCCTTAAAACATTAAGTTAGCAAAAGAAGAGAAATTGCAGGAGTAAATAAGAAAAAGAGGGTCATTGAGTATCTGACCATAAAAAAGGGGTCATTGAGTATTTGAACTTTTTTGGCAAGAAACTGAAATAAAAAAGTGAGGTATTTGGTACAAGTTATAGCTTAAAATAGGGGTCTACCCCGAGACACATCCTGCGTAACCATAATGGAAGTCCCCAGGATATGTACTAAAAAGCCAATCTTATGTTTCCTGTTTTCCATTTGCATTATGATTTTTCACCTGCAAGTGGGATACTTAAAGGTCCCTTTAAAGTTCATATATTTGGTGTTGTGTATCAAAATACAACGATACCGTATATACACTCCCGGTCAAAAGTGTTTGCGCAAGCTTAAATACGGACAAAAACGTAATTATTATATCAAACGACCAAGACTTTGAAAAAAATCATGTTTTTATAGGTGCCAAATATATCCAATATAAATAATCTATGTTTCCTCTGATATCTGATCTTCCATACTCATAAAAATGGCTGATTTCTTGGACCATATGCAAATACACCACACACACTTTTTGCTATGTACCCATGTAGTTTATTAGTTCAGTGCTCGTTATCGCCATGTAACCGTAAAGAACATTTTCAGGTCATAAGTTTTCAACAAATGTGCAGTTATGTATTTAAACTCTGTTTTTGAATGTGCGGAAGAGAGTATACAGTATGTTTAGCACGCCATATTGTCAAATGCATTAAATGCAATTTCTTTTGAGTTCTTTAGATCTATAAATGTAAAATATAAATCCGAAAAAATATTACGCAAATGATGAATGGTTCTCGATATATGGCTGGTTAAAGGTTTTGTGTGCAAACACTTTTGACCGGGAGTGTGTTGCACTTTTTTCATTATATTTTTCAGAACAATTCTGAAAGTCAAAAGATATTGCAAATTCAAATCATATTGACTATAAAGTCCTAAAAGAAATCCCGTCAACCATTATATTCAGGTTTTTTTCCATTTTCAGTACATTGCAACATACATTTATAGTTCAAGTTTGTCGTAAATTATCTCATTAAAAGACAAAGGATTTAGTTTACAATTTGTAAACTAAATCGTAATGACAAAAGAAGTATCAAATTAATTTTACTGCACAAAAGAGGCCTGTCAATCAAAGTATAGGATAATGCAATGAAACTGCGTGGCACTGTAGTAGTAGTGTCAAAATAGCCAGTTTGGTGATGGCAGCAGTGCAGAGAGTTTTATACGAGAACGACGTTTAGGGAACAACCCTTCAACTGGTACAAGGCAAGAGAGCCTTGCACCAGTTGAAGGGTTGTACCTGAAGCGTCGTACTCATATAAAACTCTCTGCACTGTTGCCATCACCCAACTGGCTATTTTGACACTAAATTATAGGATAGGCTATTGTCTTCGACAAAAGCAAAAACGTCTAGAGGTTTTTAGTTGTGCTTTTTATCGTGTAAACACAAAAGGATTGCAATTTCTCAAGTGGGGATTATCTATACTTATTGACTCCAGTGAATAGAATAAGCAATGGGTTAACAAAATATTTTACTACGGATTACAAAATGCATTGTTAAGCATGGACAGAACATTTGAACTGGCTAATTGTATGTCAAGTTTGTCAATAAGGCCAAGAAAAAAAATGCTTTTAGATGAATCAATTCATCTCATCTGTGAAGTGTTGAGTGATACAAGTTTAGCATATTGAACTGGATTCAACAGAATTTCTCGTAAGGATGAAAATTAAATTTGTTTCTTGCTTTAAATTGAATTCTAAATTGGGTCAACTGCAGATTTACAGAATTTGTATTCAAATATGTGATGATTCACCCCAAAAAGGGGGACTTTGCGACAGAACACTTTTCAAGGAACAGGTGAAAATAGGCAGCAAAAATAAAGAAAATAATAAGATTTTCCAGCAGATTTTCTGTTGTAAAATTTGATCGCCTTGATCATTTTCAACAAGTAAGGTGAAATTGTAAAGCTTAGAAAATGCTGCTACAGATAAAATGATAAAATCAAAATTGATATCACCCTTCAAAGTTTCCCCTTTCTGGGTGAGCCATCACATACAGAGTGCTTATTGTATACAGTACATCACAGCCTTGGCACTACTTGTGTGTTGTTAAATATATGGAAATGGCACATGGCGACACACCACAATAGATCTTCCCATTGACTTACTGTACAAAATGGCTTCCTAAAAACACCAGAGAACTCAATAATAAAGCAACTGGTTGCTTCAACACTGCCTTTTCGCAGATGATTATGATCTCTTCTGACACAAATGATGATAAAAGTACACCTTCAAGGCAAAAATTTCAAGAAACTGGACGCTGAAGTATAACGCCCCCTATCACTGACAGCCGAATTTTGTATTTCCAGAATCAAGCGCAAATTAAAGAAAACCCTTTAAATTTTACCAAATTAATCTGGAGATCAAAAATGGCATCAGAGCATCTTTAAATAAACCTATTTTTATAATTAGAACAAAATATTGACCAAACATATTGCCCTTCAATACGTTTTGAAGTCTTGTTTTTAGAAGGGCAGTCAATTTTGCTGATTTTAGAAATGCCGGATTGTGAGTGCTAGTTATTTAGTGTAGTGCGCCCACATCCTTAACTTGCCGGATGACAAGATTTTCTATTAGGAATATTTTAGGAATTGAATATTTATGTATAAGTGTCTGCGCTCGAAGGAAAAAGTGGTACGCATGCTCGTCAGAGCACCTTAAAATCGGACCCTAAATGCCGTAATCATGAACAGCAAATTCCAACCCTCAATGGCCTAAAATATTTAAAATCATACCCCTAAATGACGTAATACACTAAACTTGACCCCTAAATGGTGTAATGGACATTTGACCCATTAATGGCGTTACACACTGAAATGGACCCTCAACGGCATACCGCATTATTTTCTGCCATAAACAACATAAATATGATACATTGGAAGCCTTTTCTATTGTACTCCTTGGAATTGCTTGTGAAAAAGTGACCCTAAAATTAGAAGATATCCTAAAAACACGACCCTTAATAATGTCGAAAGTTACTGTGAAAATGCACTCCTTTTTCTAAAGACGCTGACAACGCCAATGGGCTGTCTCTTCTGACGAGCATGTGTACCACGTTTTTCTTCGGGCAAGTGATATCAACAGTAACTGGGGAAATGAAGACTAAAATTGGTCACAGCAGGCAATGATTTTATAAAATTTGACAGGAGGAGGACTGCTTGATCCCCACCTCCACCCCCCCCCCCAAAAAAAACAACACCTCAAATTAAAAAAAGAATGCTTTTTCGTGATATATGGTCACAGATATTGATCTATTATCTGATGATCCCTTACAGATTTGTTATTTGATTGAAAATTAAGAGAATTCTATTCCATAGGTCTTTGGATCATAGCATGATCGGCCTTCAAACAAAATTTTTTCAACCAAACATTTGGTCATGACATCGCCAAATATTTGCAATCGAATTTAAAGTATAAGCCGGTAACAAACATTTGGGGCAATGTATATGCAATTCAACGCATGTTCAATTTAGTGCGAAATTTTATTTGGTCTCAACTCGGTGTTGAAGTTATTTTATTTGGAGTCAATCGTCATTTTGACGTCACAACAAAATGTTTGGTTGTGAAAATTTTGTTTGAAGGCCGACTATGTTTTGACCCTTATTTGAAGTATCAGATTTTTTGTAAATCCTTACCAAATTTGACAAATTATGTCTACACATGCTTAATATGTGATCATTATTAAAACCACAATTTTATTAATTAATATAATATTTAGTTATTGATATGAAAATGCATGTGTAATTTGTTAATCCACCTGTTACAAATTGCCCAACAATTAGGACTTGTATGGGATGAGTACTTTAATCAAAGATGTCCCCTCCCTCCCTCAACTCGCCCACCTGCCTACAATTATTTTGTTTAGATGGTGTTGCTAGGCTACCATTTTGTTTGTTACAAAACTTTCTAAGCTTCAAAATGGTGTTTGAGTCCTATTTTTATCCTTCTACAAAACTGATATGGTTGCTTGCACCATGTGTATTGGGGTTTGGTTGCTCCCTGGCTCAGTTGAGTCAGTGAGAAGAGAGATAAGATGAGTGACATTTCTAGTACAGTACGTATCACCTTTGAAGATGGGTTTCCTCAAAATGCCTTAATGTCACTTTGCAAGTATGTCCCAGATGTCAAGACTCAGCCATCTGACATCATCACATTTTGGCAATCATGACAGGCAAGTACAACCTGCTTCCTTCTTGACATGTCTAGCTGGCTGTACACCAAGTTATAGACTGAAATCAGCAATGATTACCTTTGATGTGATACTCTTTTGCACCTGAAGTTAATCAGATTAAAGCAATACTACCAGACCAGATCTTTAAAGAAAAAGATGTTGCTAAATTTCATCCTATATGTGGCCGTCCACTCCTACGGAGCCGTAATTTTCAGCAAACTTCATTTTGCACTACAAATGAAAGTATGTGTCAAGGTCGTAATTTGCCGAAATTGATTTTTTGACAGATTCACAATCCTGTGCTTACTTTTAAACACCGGCAAAGTTTCATTCAGCACCTCAAGGGGTCCAGGGGCCCAATGACCACATTTTGGGCAATCAGACCCCAAAATTAGCCCCAAATTGACCTTTTTTTTGAAATCCTACTATTTGGATGGGTTCTCGCATATAGAAATGTTGTGATTGGACCCCAAGTGATTGGACCCCAATATTTATAGATTTCAGTGCTACCCCTGGTTTCATTACAAAAATATGATCTGAAATATGAAATATATCTGTTTATCTTGAGGACAATCAACAGAAAATATAATACTGATCTTTGAACGTGTTTATCTCAGTTATACATTTTACTCCCTGGCAACATTTGACGGACCATAACGTGACATCAGGAAATCGTGTGAAGTTCATTAAAGTGTCATTTTAATCCTTAAAGCATGGTCTTTGCAAATATGTAAAAAAGTGAAAACGACAAGAGACAGCATTTACGGCTGGTTTGGGATGGATGGTCATGTATGTTAGGAATGTCCACCTACAATATTTATCAGAAACTCAGTCCAAAGCAGTTTAACAAAAGTAAATTAGGAGATATTGTATACGGTATAGGTTGCGTTCATAAAGTTATTACCTGCCAATTGTTTCCTAAACTTGATTCCAACAAAATGAAGCATTTCTATTTATCAGCTTATTTTAGGCTGTTGGTAATTTTTCCAAGCAGAATAAGGTTAAAGTTATGAACTTTTTGGATGTCCCAACAATGTTGAAACAACCAGGACATGTAGAGAAATTTGGTCATAGTCACATTCATGTAAATGAGATTGCATGTTTGTGTTCACAAGATGGTTAAGATTTGAGTCAGCTAGAGTCACAGAATCCTGTACTGTTGGATA
This sequence comes from Ophiothrix spiculata, assembly GCA_000969725.1. NCBI lineage: Eukaryota > Metazoa > Echinodermata > Ophiuroidea > Amphilepidida > Ophiotrichidae > Ophiothrix > Ophiothrix spiculata. Next base: position 48,673 of record JXSR01S075315.1, on the reverse strand, counting down.
TTTGTTTTAAAACGTTTATATATTTCAAAATAAATTGTAAAAATGTTTCTTTATAAATGTCATTGTCTGTGCTGAGAGCAGGTGCCAATCGTGTGAATGATGTAAACGGAAGGAAATGGGGAGGTGACATATGAATGATTTTATTCTCTGTCAATATGAATCTGTCTTTAAGAAAATGTTCTGTTTGTGAAATGTACGTGACAAAATAATTAGGCCTACTACAAGAAACCTGTATACCATTTGAACACTTTAAAGAAGTTTTTCTAGGTATTTGAAGCACTTTTATTGCCAATTTAATTAAGGCATCATTGTCATAATTCAGCCATTCTTTCTTAGTTTGATACCATATCAGAGACTTAAAAATCAAATTTGATACCCTATGTGAGACTTGCAGAGTACCATGTTGATTTTGATACCATATATTACAAGTCTCGAGACGTGTCCAGGTCTCAACTTTTTGATAACACAGGTGGTTACCTGGTCAGAATACTCAGTTACCCCCTTCCCCTTCCCCGGGTCCTAGCCTTAATTGACCAAAAGCCAATTTCACTGACCAAAAGCTTGATTGAGCTTGATTGAAATAAGTTAAATTTTGAAGGCTTCATAAGTTTATACTCTCATCCATACCAGGTTAAAATGACTTGGGGGGGGGGGGGAGTCAGCTCAAAATAATGGCTTCTTGTTTAAGTCAACTCATTATGGATTCTATTTCGAAGTACAACTTTGTGAATCTGAGGAGTAATGACCAGTTTAAATTTTCAGTACCCATAGTTGAAGGGGGAAAAACATTTTATGAGTTTGATTTATAGTTGTTGTAGTTATAGTTGAGTTTGTAGTTGGTGAGTTTTTATAGTTGAGTTTGTAGTTGGTGAGTTTTTATAGTTGAGCATGTTGTTGAGTTTATAGTTGTAGTTGAGTTTGTAGTTGGTGAGTGTTTTTATAGTTGAGCATGTTGTTGAGTTTATAGTTGTAGTTGAGTTTATAGTTGATGAGTTATTTTATAGCTGAGTATGTAGTTAACTTTATAGTTATAATAACAATTGTAGTTGAGCTTATGGTCGGATGGTATGGATTATTTTATAGTTGGCTTTTTAATTGAGTATATAGGTATATGGAGTTGAATTTATACTTGTTGAGTACATGGATTATTTTATTATTGACTTTAAATAACTAAGTTTTAGTGAATGAAGCAAGGAGATGATAGTTCATCTGGGTCTCAGACCAGCGCTCTAACCGCTCGGACACAGTTGCTCTTACATAATTTACTATAATTACACACATACATACATATTTGTATTTATAAAGCGCTGCTACACCTAGAACGAAGCGCATATGAACAAAGGCATAAACTATACTACAAAGAAACAAAAATCAGAACTAAGTTGATGGAAAAAGTTGACGCTTCAAGACCTTCTTGAATGAAGCAACAGAATTACATTCTCTCATGCTAGCTGGGAGCTTGTGCCAGAAGCAGGGAGCAACAAACGAGAATGTCGAACGTTCAGCCGACTTAAGAGTCTTGATGGTATTATACTCAGTAAGGCGAATGACATCTAATGCTGAGCGCAGACTTGCTCTACCAGGTTGATAAAGGGAGATGCAATCACACAGGTATTCAGGTGCAGTGCCATTATCAATTGTAATTGATTGTTAGTGTTGGTTTAAAATGTATGTACATTGTATGTCTAGTTTTATCATGATAAGGCTAATGAAACTTGATTATTAGTTTCCCATCACATTTTTTTTCCAAAAAATATGAGGTCATGATTTCATTATTCATTATTTTGGAAAAATTCATTATTGTCAAAACTTTCATTTACATGGTTATTGCCTATATTGTTAATAAAAGACAGTCTTAAAACAGGTATTAATGCTTAGATCATCATTACAGACATTTTGCAACAGATTGAGAAAAGATTTGAATCTGTTTTTATGAAAAGAAATTTGCAATTTTTACAATCAATAGAAACATGAGGTAATCATTTAATTTTCATTATTTACCACATCCTCTACCCTTGCACTAAGAAATACTGCTCATTATGATCAGCAGGGGATGTCAGACATTTTGAGAGTTTCAGTTTT
>JXSR01S075314.1:46241-67041 GCA_000969725.1 Ophiothrix spiculata | reverse complement strand
TGATGTCCAATATCTTATTAATATCTATTGCATACATGACATACCTGCTGATAATTCCATTAGAATCCAGGGGGATACTCATACAACAAAAGCCCAGGTTGCTTCAATTTCTCTGGCAAAGGTGCTGATGACCAAGAAGTGATATCTTGTTTGGATTAAGTGATCCTACTTTCAGAGGTAGTGCAACCCCCTGATATAGAATACCTTATTAAATACATTACATACCTGTTGATAATTCCATTTGAATCCAGGGGGTACTCCCACACAACAAAAGCCCAGGTTACATCAATCTCTCTAACAACGGGTGCTAATAACCCAGTAGGGGTATCTTGTTTGGTAAGTATAGTCCTACTCTCACTAGTAGTGCAACCCCCTGATGTGCAATATTTGATGGCGTATGAGTAATAGGTGAATGGCTGTAGATCATTGTCCTTATAACTTGTCCCGGGTATAGTGACAATCTGAAACAAGAACACAAAAATAGAGATGAAATATCATTTTATATCTACATAGAATACGACATCAACACTGTTGAAAATGATTTTGACAGTATACACTGGTGCGGAAAACCTTTAACCACCCATAATCGAGAACCATTCATCATTTGCTCCTACCCTGTTTTAAATGCGTCTTTTGACTGAGGGTGATGTGCTGGCAACCTCTCCCCTCAGTCCAGGGCTTTTTGTGTGTGGTGTATTTGTATATGGTCCAGGAAATCTGCCATTTTTATGGTTGTGGAAGATCAAATATCAGAGGAAACATGGATTATTTATATCGGATACATATGGCACATATGAAAGCATTAATCTTGTTAAGAGTCTAGGTCCTTTGATATAATAATTAGGTTTTTGCCCCTATTTAAGTGTACGCAAACACTTTTGATCGCCACTGTAGTTTATTGGTGTATGAATGGAGATAACTGAACTTATATCTTGAGAATATGTATGAACAGAGATTAAGGAATCTATATTTTAAAAACATGCAGGACCAGAAATGAGGGAACATATCACCTCCACTGAGATTTTAGGGGGCGCTTCAAAACTCAATCGGCAGTTGCCTGCCAGTTCTCGGCATTTCTGACCGGTTCAACCGGAATAAATAATAGCCAACTGTCCAGAACCGACAGACAACAGTCAGTTAAATTTTGAAGTGCCCCTTATAATTCGCAAGGGTATGTTAAGCATATAGAAAGATCAAAGTTTTGTTGACTTAAATTTGACTTTAAAAATGTTAGAGATGCGAGTAAAAATTATTTTTCTCTCTCTTGAGATTATTCTTTTCTCCTACGAAAAAATATGCCCCTGTTTCTATACTCAGTCACTCAATTGAATCCTGGTTCCAAATTTTAAGTTCAAATTCTAGATTTGGACCCCGACTTGCACCCTTGTTCACATTCCTGGGATGAGTCCCAAATCCTGGGTTCAAATACTGGGTTGAGATCTCAGGTTCGAATCCTACCTCTGAACCATTTCTGATGATGGTATGCGATGACACTGCTCCGTTTGGCTGTCCAGGCTCCAGGATATTGATGGTCAAAGTTGTTGCCTCAAGCTCGGCTATCTCTGGTGCCAAAACATCCTACCAAATAAAAATTTCAATATTATTAATCTGAAGCAATGAATAATCAAATCTTTATGTGAGTGCAAGAAAGTCATATCTGCAATGGCTTCCTTATGTTATATTCTTAAACACCAGAATGTGAAAAATCACTTGAATTTTCTGTCCCATATGTCAGTGCCTCTTGAAATGGTAATTCAGGTGACACCATCATCTGAATAACCATTTCAAGAGCCACTGACCCAAGACTGGACATCATACAGTGTGCAGTTCAAATTTATGACAAATGGCAGCTATTGCAGATACAACTTCCTTGCATTCATATGACGAAATGTGAATTTCAAATGAGTTAGCCTATTGGCTACTTTAGTTTGACATCCATAAAGCTGCTTTCAGAGTGTCTGTCATGGCGGTCGTACGACCAGCATGACGTTAACATTTTAAGTGCGCAAACTTGACCTTGTCGCTTCTGGAAATTTTTGCGGCAAGTACGAAAAGCCCATATATCAATTATCCTGTTGTGTTGGTTGCAACGACCCAATATTTAGAATTGGAAAAAAAAAATAAATTTCTTGCGACAGAATATCGCGGCATATGCAAAATATGCATTACGACAACTCAAATTTGCAAATGCTTGGTGTTTGCCGCAACTACAAGCTTGGTCGTCTGCGCAACGACAGCTACTCTGAAACCACCTTACGACCTACACTCTCTGATTCAATTGTTGATTGATTCTTGATTTCTTTTTATAATCAACCTGTACCTGGCTCTCTTGGACAGCTGTAACAACTGAGCTATACAGTCGGATGGAGAAGGATGGACAACGCTAAATCAATATGCCTTCAATTCTTACCCCTATCAGCAAACATCTACAGAGATGAAAGCCAATTATTCAAAAACCATCGTCTCTTCTCCATCTCAATGTATACCTCACGTGGTAGTGATAGGGCTAGTATTTCCAAGGTCCCAGGTTCAAATCCCAAATGGTCAGTAAACATTTTCACAGGTTGTCACTTTGTTGTGTAGTGTATGATTTATAATTATTTATGTATAAATTAATCTGACTTCCTGTTTAATTTTGTCTTAATTTCTGCTGACCATTATGAATTCTTTATTGAATTTTCCTCTTGAATCAAAATTGATACCACATCTTCTGCAGTTACGAAACCTTTTTGATTTTTTATTGGAGGAGGGAGAGGAACGGAGGGAAAGGGGGGTAATGTGCTTACCTGAGGAGGAGCTTCCATCATCCTAACAAGTGCCCATGTACTCGCAGCTTTCCCGACAGAATTCATTGACGTCACCATATACTCGTACGTTTCATCTGGAATCAACGCTGAATCCAAGTCCGTGTATCGCTTCTCTGTTCCGTTCACCAATAAAACTGGGTCTGATCGATCTCCAGTCGATCTAAACACTCGACGGCGGAATAGTTCATAACCAAGGATGATTCCGTTTGCATTTTGTGGTGGTCCCCACTCGGCTGCAATACCAGTTGCTACTCCTGTGTTATCACTCAATGGGGTCAGAGTTGGAGCCAGCTGACCACTGGGCATATGTTCAAATGTTGATGCCTCAACTTGTTCACTTAGGGCGCATCCAGATACAGTACAAGCTTCAATGCGGAATTCATACGTTGTAAAGTATTGCAAATTGCTAACTTCAAAACTGAACAATTTACCAGAATAGACCACTCCAGTGTCCACGTATAGAGTGTAATTTTGTATGTCACCGTTTGGAAATCTCGGCGGCTGCCAAGTTGTGAGAATTGAAGTCGACGATAAAGTCTGAAGTTGTGGCGGAATAAGACCAGCTGGGGATGACGATGATGTTCGTACAGTCCCAGGAGGGCTAATGGCGCTTCCTTTACTGTTAAATGCAGTCACAACATATGAGTATTCTTGGCCTGGAGTAAGCCCTCGTCCACCATCACCAAAATCTTGGAATCGTTGTGCGCTACCATCGTAAATCAGCTTCCCGTCGCGCCGAAGCTCATACCGGATTATTCGTCCGTTAGGTTGGATTGGTTCATTCCAACTTGCTTCGACGGCTGTTGAGCTAAGGGCTCGCAATTCTGGTTGGCTCATACCGAAAGGATTGGACTCATGAGGGCGCTCAAGTGATGGTAAACTTTCTTTACAGCCGCCTGCCGTACATGCTACTAGTGTGAATGAATATTCTTGATAAGGTGTAAGTGCACTGACTATATGTTGTAGACCTAGCCCTGCATAATCTACTACGCCATCAACTTTAAGTTCATAACGAATGATTTCACCAAAGTCAAGAGATGGGCTTATCCATGTGACTTCAATCTGGGTTGAGCCGATAGCTCGTGGTACCGGGGGCGGCACTTCACCAGGAGCAGTTTCAAGGGTCCGAATTAATTCTGGGCTACTTGTAGTGCACCCTCCCCCTGAGCAAACAGTTAATGTATATGCGTAAATGGTAAAAGCTTTTAATCCAATATCAGTGTATTGTAGCTTGGTGTCAGCAGGAAAACTAAACGGAGCGCTGCTATTTCTTTGCAGCTGGTAACCTTGTATGATGCCATTGCTCTGGCCGGGTTCGGACCACTGAATATTCAAAGATGTTGGATTACCTTGAACGTGACTTAAAACTGGCGGTAAAACCCCGATAGGTGGCGCTTGCTCTGTTCGTATCTCTACCCAATCACTACTCACATCACCTCTAGAGTTGACAGCTCGTATGCTATACTCATAAAGCTGGTATGGATGTAAAGTGTCGTCTGCATAATCAAACTCATCTCGATCGGTGTCGTATTCCGTATAAATCACGCGTGTTTCTGTAAACGGGCTGTTGTCTGTATCTCGGCGTCTCCTTGATGATAACGTTGATGTTCGCCGTATAATATCGTACTGTTTTATATGACCGTTAGGATTAACCGGCGGTCTCCATATTAACTGTACTACAGTCGCATTAACATATCCAAACGTTGGGGGCGCTTGATCATCGGGTGCAATTTCAGCTGTTGTAACAGTCTGTGGATCACCTCTGCCACAACCGATATTTGTACAAGCTTCTAGCACGACAACATAATCAGTGAATGGATCAAGCCTGCGGAAGAGAAAAACTCTGTTTAACCCAACGTAAATCGGTGTGCCCAAATAAATATCCTCATAGATTCTGTACTCTATGACTTCTCCATTTGGCTGTCCTGGCACCGCCCATCGTAAATATAAAGACTGCCCATCCGGTATTTGTTCCACAAAAAATTCACCAATATCAGCAGGCACTCCTTGTTGAGTTGTTACTTCAGCCCAGGATCCCGGTGACTCCCCAGCTCCATTGATAGCAATAATCCTAACATTGTATTGTGTGTAAGGAAGTAAACCATAAAAGGTGGCGGATTGAATGGAACCGTCAACAGAAGCAGCAGGAATTATGGGATGGCTTAAAGTCGGATCATTTGAAACTTGCTGATACTCGATACGATAGGCTGCTATCACTCCATTCGGCGATGAGGGCGCACTCCACATTGCATTTGCAGCGTATGGACTAACAGCATCTACAGTTGGTCTTGGAACACCTTGGGGAGGGGCTTCAAGCGTGCGTACTTCTGCCCATGGGCCATCGACGCTTCCTCGTGAGTTTTCAGCTCGGACTCGATACTCGTATAATGAGAATGGTGAAAGCCCACCACCAGCATCCTTAAAATAAGTACCGTCACCATCGGCTAAATAAACCAGCAATTCCTGCAGGGTTCCATGTACTCTTCTATATATGTAATATCTAGTTATAATGCCATTGGGTTTTGTGGGCGGCTCCCATGTGACCTCGACAACTGAAGAGCCTGATGAAACCAAACTTGGTTCACCTTGATTTTCTGGCGGCGCTTCAAAAGTCTGCGCATATGATTTTGGACCGACACCACATCCTCCGTTGTTACATGCCTGAACTCTCACATCGTAATATGTAAAAGGCGTCAAGCCAGTAATCGTGATGGCGGTATTCAATCCTGCAGTCCGCGTAAATTGTTCAATTGATCCACTTTGAAGCATGACTGCATATTGAGCTACGACTCCATTTGGGATTGTGGCTGGTGTCCAGGTGGCGATGATTACAGTGGCACTTTGTACAGTGAGAGAAGGCGCTGGGATCCCTTCTGGAGCATTTTCGTAGGTTTGGCAAACGTAAACACTGCTGTTTGTGCTGCCGGCGATGGTCGATGCTTCCAAGATGTATTCATATCTGAAACCACAAAATTATAACCAAGTTAATCTTAGATCAAAAATCTGCCTTCTTCACAAGAATGCAGTAAGTAAATCATCATGAGAAAGCAAGAAAGACGTATCTGCAATGGCTGCCATATGTTATATTAATACTAAGGCTTGGCGTCCAAAGACATTTGCTCGCCTGAGTGACATTCGTTCACCCCCTACAAAGAAAACTTCGCTCCAACGGGAAGCGACATTCGCTTATCTTCCGCTTTAACAAGTTTTACAACATTCGCTACACTTCAGATTGAAGTGAAGCGAAGATCGCTCCAAATATTCTTGGGTTTGTTTATTCAATAATCATAGCACTACAACATGCTCGAGTGACATTCGCTTTTATTGATTGAAATAATGTTTGCGCAGTGAGAGCGACATTCTCTCTACGTTTTAGAGAAAAAGTCAGAGCAAATATCATGAGCGAATATCATTAGGCCTAGCAAATGTCTTTGGACGTCAAGCCTTAATGCCTGGTCACTAAAATGTAAATAATCCCTCAAATTTCCTTTCCTATATGTCAGTGGCTTTTGACACTGTCACCTTAACAAGAGCCTATCTATCTATATCTATATTGAGACCTAAGACTGGACATTATACTGGGAAAAATGCAAATTTCTGAAAAAGGCAGCTATATTGCAGATACGACTTTCTTGCACTTGTGTGACAAAGTGCAAGCGACTTTCTTTCATCTTAGTAGGTTTATGCAAAAATAAGAAATCAATCATATAAGGTCATCAATGGTAACATCATTTTTAATGTGATTAGACAACGTAGTTCAGTTTGGGGGAGTTTAAGATATATAAGTCATGTCCTTGTCTTGTTATTCGTTTTTGTTAGGTCACTTTACTTTATTTTTTTTTCTTGTACTGTTTGCCATTTTAGGAATAGGCTATTTACCAGCCTCATTGGCCACTCAGCCTATTCCTCCATAATGTTTTGCTGTTCATTATTACTTATCAATTATGATTTATGTGTTTGTTATTTTATCTTTTGTGTATATACATATGTTTATGGGAATGAATAAACTGAAAACTGAAAATAAGACATTTATATGATATTATTTTTAGTGTGAAATCATGTGGGCAATCACTTTTTGCACACCCTGTATAAGACTTTTTTAAATCTGTCAGGGAGAGAACACATTTTAGGCTTGGTCCCACCATGTTCTGATGATTTCGCGTTGTATTCATGGTGCATTGCTGATTAAGGCGTGCCGTCGATTCTAGTCACCAACTTTTTGGTGAAGTCACCAGTTAAAATCACCAAGTCAATGAGGCTCAAAATGAAATATGTTGGGGATTTGAAATAATTTTTTACAGCAGATTGATTCCACGAAAACCTCAGCTTTTTGGCGATTTAAAGGTCAATGTCACCAACTGACTTCAACTGTCAAAATTGATGAAGTCCTTTTGAGGATTTCATTGGGGATATCACCAAAACATTGTTGACTAGAATGGACGGCACGTCTAAATTGCCCTCCTGATGTCTTTGCGATGTCTACCCAATGCCTTGGCGATTGGAATTCATCGTGAGTGCATCTTGAAAATAAACTGATGCATGACAAATGAAAAAAAAACACCATCAGCGATGCTCTTCCGATGTCCTGGTGATGAACTCGCGATGCATCATGAAAAATCAGACAATGCTCCTTTAAATGCATTGTACTGTAAACGCCAATATTTTTGCGCTCAGTAATTTTCGCGCAAGTCTCATTTTGGGCTTTTACTGAATCATTTTGCACGCTTTTATTTTTCGCGCTTGAGATTTTTTAACGTGCGGCGGTATATAAGTAGCGCAAAATAAACCACTTATACAGTAATAAATTTAAATGCAAGCATAATATTCTTGCAATGCTCTTTAAATGCTATTGTGATACATTCCCCATACACAGCTTAACCCTTTGGACCCAACGAAACGGCATACCGACTCACGTGTACCTATAGTATACGTAATGAGCCGGTTTACCGGCTTTTAGGTCATGTGTCAGAAACTTGATGTGTATTTAAACAAGCATTGGTAGTTTAAATTTTCAATGGTCTTATATATTTATATCAGAAGACATCAATGAAGCTTTAAACCCATGGTATATGGATAATTTTGCTCTTATTTACTTGACAGAGGTGAAACATTCCTCATATTTTGTAAATTTGAGCACAATTTTCAACAAATGTGGCTTCGCCCATGATAGACCACAACATAATAAATGTTGAATATGTTGGTCGACATAAATAGTATTTTTTTTTGTGAATGCTGGTCATTGGAACAATTCAGACTACTGTAAAATAAAAAAGTAAAGCAAGGGAAATCAAAATCAAAGTACAACTTTAGGGAATGGCAAGGGTTCAAAGGGTTAAAGCATAGGAAGCCATAGTGGGCTCATGGTTTATTGTCGTTAGCATCACATACTGTTCTATAGGCCTATGACATTTTCGACTTTTTTGAGAAAATTTGTCTGGATTGATATATTGATGATTTCTTCATATTTACCAAGTTACAGTATTTAATTTAGCCTAATTAACAAGAAATAATTAATCATTTTTGGTCTACAAGCGTTCTTTTTAAATTTGGCGTTTCACATACTGCGCTATATGCAAAAAATACGTACTAAAGTATAGCATAAACAACGCATCACATACAGATCTATATGGTGCGCTATATGACCTTTGCAATGAAAATAATTTTCACATACAGATCTATATGAAATAAAACAGTTTGACGTATTCAGTTACTGCACTAAAAGATCGCTTAATGTAAAAAAAGCATTTTCGCATACAGATCTATAAGTTCAGAGCTATATTAAATGGGGTTTTAAGTAGTATTTTTATTTGAAAGTAAACATAATAAAACCTTGTTTTTTATTTTAAAAGATACTAGTATCAGAAGAAAACTTAAGTACAAAAGCTCTTCTATGACACAAAGTCTACTTACGAATTTTCAAATGCGATTTTCTCGAAATATGTCTTTTGTCATATAGAACAGTATGTGATGTGACCGACGAAATGCATTCAACCAATCTACTACATTCCTACCTACCTGCTATTTGGAACCAGTCCTGTATCAGTAAAGAGACGCGTATTGGCATCGCCTTGGAACACGAGGGCGCCGTAACGGTAGAGTTGATACGTTGTGATGATACCGTTCGGTGTCGTTGGTTCTTCCCAGTATATCTCCAGAATGGTTGCGCTTACGGATACATGCACAGGCGGCGATACACCTACAGGGAAAGAAATAGCTGAGTGAATATGACGTGGATTTAGGTATTCAAACATGCCACAGAGTTGTTCATCGCGAATCATGATCAAAATACGCAGACGCATCAGATGCAGAGTTGTTGATTCGTAATGAACAACTCTGTGGCGTGTTTGAATACCTTTCAACAATGAAAATATTCCTGAAATAAATTAATTCTAAAAAATGTTTGAACATCTTTTAAAAACATTTAGCTCAGGGCCTATCTGAAGCAAAGTGCAAGTTTGTGAATGTTTGCTGCTTTGAAGTTATCAATGTTTTTCCACTGCACCAGGCTTTTGCACGTACTATAAGTGCATGACGCACGATGATCAGTGCACAGACTTTTGTGTACTGCATAAATGCACTTCAGTAAACGCTGTGCCGTATGTAACGTGCTAATTTGAATATCAACTGTGGATTCATCATGAATCAACAACGATACACTCCTGTATACAGAGATACAGAGAGTTGTTGAAACTATGATCATTGATGGTGTCGTTCGTTCTGTGCTATGTTTCATCACTAAACCCTATCATTGGAAGCAAGGTATGATGGGAAGGTACTGGTTTCTTCTTTTATATAATTACAAGATGCACTTACTTATTAATAACATACAAGAGATTCAAAAGAACATATGTTTTAAATAAGCTTACCTTGTGGTGTGGCTTGAAGAGTAGTGGCCCCCACCGGGTTGCTAGTAGTGCACCCTGCTGCAGTGCATGCAGTAACTGCATACTGGTAAAAAGTGTACGGAACAAGATCTGAAAGAAAAAAGATAAAATAGCTTAAGCTAGGAGTCCAGGAGTCAACAAGGTCCTGTATTGTATCTTCTTTAAGCCAAGGAGTCAAAAGTGCTTTCTGAAATACAAGGAGTCAACAAGGTCCCACACAAGCAGCTTTTAAAAGCCAAGGAGTCAATCGGGCCCCCACAAGCACCTTTTTTGAAAGCGAAAGTTTTTTAAGAAAAGTGTCTAACACATCTTTTAGATCAAATCCAATGTTAATATGTACTTTATGTGCATTTTAAATTATATTTCTTGTATATAATTTGACTGTTGTGTTTTATGTCATTGCATATCATTTACGGGACCCCATTGGAAATAAGCCTCTGGGCTTCAAGGGCAATCCTGATATCTCTCCCATCTTGTATATATTTCATGTTGTTTAAAGTACCTAAAAGATTTTCCCCCCCATTTTGTCTGAATTCTCTGTTTGCTAATTTAAAAAAAAAACACCTAACTGTGCTAGTACTAACCTCTGTGTATAAAGCTGTGGACTCCTGGTTCAGTTGTGAAGACAGGCTCTTTCTTTCCCGTCAGCAAGACTTGATAGGACTCTATGACTCCGTTAGGAAGTCCCGGCTCCCTCCAGGTGATACGAAGACTCGTAGCATCGACAGCAATGACGATGGGGTCAAAGAGGTTGTCCGGCGCTGCTTGAAGGGTTGCTGCAACAACCTAGAATAAAGAAAGGTCAAAATTAACTTAAAAGGTCAAAAATTAACACGAGGTCAAGAGGTCAAAAGGTCAATGAACTTTAAACAGGGTTGCCAGTCCTTGAGATGAAAGTACGAGATGCAACTCTGCCCAACAAAGTAAAAACACAGTATGTGCATTGCAGATATACTGCAAGTTACTTCCTTTTTTCTTAAAGAAATCATGCACAAATGAGCAGACGATCAATTCTGTTTCGTAACTTAAACCAGTATGTACTACTGTAAAATCAAATATTTTTGCGCTCAGTAATTTTCACGCACGGGCCAATTTTGAATCATTTCGCACATTTTAATTTTCGCGCTTATGATATTTTTTATATGCAGCGGTACGCACATAGCATTTTTGCAGTACATTTATTTTCGCGAAAAGCAACGGAGCATAAAAAGCACGAAAGTAAATGTGGCCCGAAATATACCACTTATACAGTATATCAAACATCAGTCGCCATGTTTATCCAGCTTTCATATTCTTGCCGTTTTCACAGTGCCTTTTGCCGTCTTCATTATGATATATTTTGTGCAATAAGCTAAGGGTGAATGTGCTAGTAACCTCTCCCCTTCAGCCTTAATATATTCGCCATTTTCACAGTGCCTTTATGCCATTTTCATTTTATATATTGCTTTTCGCCGTTTTCATCATGCCTTTATGCCATCTGCAACGATTTCATCATGATATATTGTGCAATATGCTAAGGGTGAATGTGCTGGTAACCTCTCCCCTTCAGCTTTTATTTTCATTTTGATATGGATCTTCAACCTTTGCATTTGATGGATTTCATCGCTGCCGATTAGTCTTGCTGTTTTTAAAATATGTGGTTTTAGATTATCTATATGTTTTCCAGTTTTTAAACTAGTTTTGTTTCTAAAATTGTGACTATAACTTGATAAGTGTTCAATTTGCATATTCGCTTAATTTTAATTATTATGTTGTGTAACTTAAGTAGTGTATTTATTGCTTTAAACTGTGTTCATTCTATGTATGTTTCAATATTCTGTAGTTTTAACTTTGTAAAGCGCATAGAAGTCTTTTCATAATGCGCTCTATAAATCCACTTTTATTATTATTATTATTATATCCCCTTGGCACGTACCTATATGGGGACAGGAAGCACATCCTACAGCTGCACAAGCTCTAGAATACATGTAATGCTGGTAGGACTAGTTATATAACACCATCAGGGTGTTATCTGACACCCCATCCCCTGATATGACACCTACCTGGGGGCTAGAAGCACACCCTACAGTTGTACAAGCTCAAAGCTCATAAGTGTAATGCTGGTAGGACTAGTAATACAACACCCATCCCCTGACATAACATCTACCTGGGGACTGGAAGCACACCCTACAGTAACAGGTCCAAACTTAAAAGTGTATGAATGGTTAAGAAGAGTAACACATCATCAGGGTGTCATCTGACACCCCATCCCCTGGAATGACACCTACCTGGGAGCTGGAAGCACACCCTACAGTTGTACAAGCTCCAAGCTCATAGGTGTAATGCTGGTAGGACTAGTAATACAACACCATCAGGGTGTTGTCCGACACCCCATCCCATAACACAACACCTACTGGGGGCTGACATGCCACCTACCTGAGTGCTGGAAGCACAACCTACAGTTATAAAGAGGTCCCAGCTCAAAAGTGTATGACTGGTAAGAGTAAAACATCATCAGGGTGTTGTCTGACACCCCATTCCCTGACATGACACCAACCTTGAGTGCTAGAATCACACCCTACAGTTGTAAGAGGTCCAAGCTCAAAAGTATATGACTGGTAAGAAGAGTAACACATCCTTAGGGTGTTTTCTGACACCCCGTCCCCTGACATGCCACCTACCTGAGGCTGGAAGCACACCCTACAGTTGTAAGATGTCCAAGCTCACAAGTGTATGACTGATAAGAAGACTAACACATCCTTAGGGTGTTTTCTGACACCCCATCCCCTGACATGCCACCTACCTGGGGGCTGGAAGCACACCCTACAGTTGTAAGACGTCCAAGCTCAAAAGTGTATGACTGATAAGAAGACTAACACATCCTTAGGGTGTTGTCTGACACCCCATCCCCTGGCATGACACCTACCTGGGGGCTGGAAGCACACCCTACAGTTGTACAAGCTCCAAGCTCATAGGTGTAATGCTGGTATGGCTGGATCCCATTGTTGTCATCGTACTCTTTATCGTCACCCCTGTAGATTTCAACACCATCTCTTCTCAGGATATATGTCGTAATCTCACCTGGAATAAAAGAATTTAGTTTTTTTGACTATTTGCAACTTTTAAAGACTACTATTTAACACTAAGTTTGCCCAAAGCAATATTCATACTCGGTATTATGCACGCATCTAGCTCATGCACGCATCTGGTCTACAAACATTCATGACTAACATTACTGTAAGGGGCTGCTTCAAATCTCAACCGGCTGACCGCCCGGAACAGGCGGTTGCCACTGTTTACAACAATGACAATCGCCCAGAACTGGCAGTTCCAGGCGGTCAACCGCCGGTTGAGTTTTGAAATGATCCCTAACATAAAGAGTGCGATTTTGATAAGATTATGATAATAATAATACCTTCGCGCACGTGAAAATCACATTTTCTGACATTCATTAATGATGTGTAGCAAACAAATATACACGGAATTTGATCAGATATCTGGACTAAACCATGATACTCCAATGACTAAAATACTTTAATAACTTCATCCTTATCAGTTCTAACAGGAAATATGCAGGTCTGCATATTAGAATTAAGATTTTGGATAAATGGCTTCTAAGGTAAAATTATGGTGAAAAGGTAGAACTTTGTTTTTTGACATAAAACCCATCCATGCATAAGTCTTTAACTATACCTCAAGTTTCTACGGTCAATTACGCTGAGAAGTACAATTTACTAACGGTTAATTGATCACATTTTACTATCATACACTTTAATAGTGATCAGTAATTTTAAAATCGATTTGCAGCTAATTTTTATTGCAATATTTTCAATGGACTGTCTTGTATTTTGATCTCAAAATGGAAAATGGAGAAAGAATGTGCGACATATCATATATCATTCAATTAAAATATGCCATAAACTCAATTTTGAAATTCTGTGACTTTCCGCTCATATTGCCAGAGCATCTCTCATACGTTTGTATCAATGAATCACCGCTAGGCCGAAAAAAAAATTGTTTGTTTGTCCTCGCCCGACCGACTGTCAAAATTTAGCCCGACCGTGTGCTTTATAAAGTTTTTTTTTATTTTCTAACTCTTATTTCATGCAAAAAGATATAAAAATTCATCAAGAAAGTCTTCAAATCATAAAAATATGATATGAATTGACATGAACTGTATTTTCCAATGTAGAAGACCTCTTAAGAATCAGCAGTATATTGTTCTCGTAAGTTAAGTTTATTTCTTGTTCATTTCTTCATTCTTTAAGGTGACTTCATGTACATTTATTGCAACAACAACAACAACAACAACAAAAAAAGCCAACCTACCGACCCGACCATTTCAGAGACCGTTATGGACAAACAAACAATATTTTTGTTTTGGCCCTAAGTTGTTGTTGCTCATGGAGCAGAATTTTTGTATACCTCCTGATAATTTTTGGAAACTGGCCCAATAGATGGGCAGTTAATGTAAATCTTCATTGGCATTTTATTTCATGCACATGCCTTGTCTGCGTCTCCAACAACGCCTATTGCAGCTTGCTTTGAACTATGATTGAATAAGTTCATCAGGATCGGTAGGTAAAATGAATATAAAGTTCATTGATCTGATCCAAGTAGTAAAATAAGATTTGCTTACTGCGGACGTTTCGATGGAGACAACCATCTTTCTCAACGGAGGGGACCACCATGAATCGGATCGGACAATATCAGTTATCTCACATTTTTGATGAGTTTCTGACAACCAAGAAATCAACTGGCAACACTGCGGTTTCTAAGGGAACTAGCGTCAGTGGTAGTCAACACCAGTCTCTCATCTAGCGTCGAGAAAGATGTTAGTCTCCATCGAAACGTCCGCAGTAAGCAAATCTCAATGAACTTTGTGTTCATTGCTTTGAACTAGTTATGCCAATTCTCTCACAAATCTGTTTTGAAGTGGCTTCATATGGGCAGCTGTGATATGCTGAAGGTACAACAAATCACCCTTCATAAGTATTAAGGGGTTTTCTCCGAGATGCAGTTGCTTACGACTGCAGGATAAAGATTTTTTTCATAAAAAGTAAAAAATCAAAAAATGTTTGCCTCCATCAGATGTGCCTTTAAAGTAATCAAATTTTATTTACAAAATGCCAGTTTTGGTCGTTTTTCTCGAAAACTAACCCGGTGACATATGTAAAAATTTTAAAAAAATTAAGCATTTACTATTTTACAAGCACATAATGATTGACATTTTGGGGCTTTCCCTATACTTTGTATGGTAAATCGGGTTATGTTTTGGGAAAACATGTACTTTTTGAAATGCCTGTATCTCAAAAAACGAGCACGGTGACGTATATATTTTATTATAGATTCGTTATCAGCACAAATAAATCTACCAAATACTAAATTTTTAAGAAAATAAATGGAGGATTTGCATCTCTGAGAAAACCCCTTAATCCAAGATGGGTCACCATCGCAGAAGTTTTAGCTGGTGGTTAAATCAAAATTGCAGCAAGCACTGACTCCCGTTTTTTAATTTCCTTGGATTGTATACTGTTGCCTTACCATTTGGATACTCTGGCTGATCCCAAGTCAGATGTATTGTATCCAATACACCTTGGTCAACCTCCCATGTTGGAGCCGGCACACCTTCTGGAATATCCTCATGAGTCCTGGCTGAAGCAAAGTCACTGCTAGCGCTACCGGCGCTGTTATGGACTGCTATGGTATATTCATATGTCGTGAAAGGTGACAGACCAGAATCTGAAAAAAAAGACATCAAGTAGTTTGAGCCATGTGACTAAGAATTTTCAATTTTTGTATTTTTAAATGGTCATCTGATTCTGGAGATACAAGTTTTTGAACTTTAAAATTGATAGACAGGGCCCACGGAACGGCTGGGCAGAAGGGGCTCGAGCCCCCTCACTTTTTAACCAGGGTCCCTGGACCCCATGCTGATTTGCGCACACGCTCTACTGGAGAGTAAAAACCTGAGCCCCCTCACTTTAAAAAGCGTTCCATGAGCCCCCTCACTTTAAAAGCGTTCCGCGGCCCCTGATAGAAAAGGAAAGAATTTCTACTTTTAGCTAAAATTAAAACTTCCTACATCTAACTTAACCCCTTGATCATGTTTCATCTTTGCAAAAAAATCAAGCATTTTGATCATCTCCTAAAAAATTTGCAAGTCAAAAGTCTAACGTTTTCACCTGGGTTTGAACCCAGGATCTCCTGCTTCCCAATTCAATTATCACTATGTCAAGCCACTGAGAAGGCGCAGTGATTTCGTGGTCATAGCTAACTTGGGTCTATGACGTATTTGGACTTAGGGCAAATTTCTTAACTTTGTGGAATGGGATATTGTGAAATTCAGTGGGGTTAGGGTTAAACAAATAGATTTTTACAACACATGATATGAAATCCCTACCTTGGTAATTGTAGGTGTTGGGTCCGCCCACAAACACACTGAGAAGTCCGGAGCGACACTGTCCTTGAGGGTCACCTGGGTCGGTAGTAGGACCAGGATTGGTTGGTACATGTCGTCCTTCAACAGCACCGCATACATGGGTGTTCTGATCAAAGTTGCACCTGGAACAAAAGGACAAAGATAAAGGTATAAGCAAAATCCCCCATACCATTCTTCATAAGGTAATTTAATTCAATGAGGGGCGCAGACTAGAGTAATTCAAAGACAATCCATCCACCTCAACATTCACTATATTGCAGTCCCAATCATAATGCAATCATTGATAAACTTGTTGTTGGTGAAGTGGGGTGTATAGATTGTCTTCATACAATGGTGAAATTTTATTTTGTGGTAGCTGGCAGCCTAAAGGTGTGTTTACACCATGACGTAGGGTAACGACGGAGGTAACGGACTTGCAACTAAAAACTTGCAACTGAAAACGACTTATAGTAATAGAGTGCGTGGGCAGCGGATTGTGTGAGCATTAAACTGATTTTAACTAACGATGACGGGCGTAAAATTCAAAGCTGCAATTCGCAGGTCTCCGTTGTTTGTCATTACCCCTAAGTCGTCACAGTGTAAACGCACCATAAAGAGCCACTCTCTAACTGAAAACATCACTTCATTGCTATCCCCACAAAGTTTATAAAGCATAAGAGATGCTCCCTATAAACATTAAATTTCATAGGTGAATCCACTCTCATTGTAAACAGTTGTATTAAAGGAGCTTGATTTTTCAAATTTTAGTATGTTATATGAAAGATGACAACTCAAGCGGTCTAAATTTCAAATTACAGCTGAATTAGTCAAACCGTTTTGATTTTATGGCCAAATTTGTATTTCAGAGCCGCCTATACGTTACTATGTAAAATTAATTATGGTTACCATAATTAGACAAATTTTCATATATATCTCCAAAACCGAACATAACTTAGCCGTGAAATTTCACGTGGGTTGTGAGATAAATATGAGCAACATTTTGGTACCAAAATCTCAGAAAGTTTGAAAAAAAGTAGAAGCAATTGGACCACGCTCCTTTAACACATGTTTTGATTGTTTTTTTAGTAGATACTGCCTTTTATAATTTAAAAATTATAAAAGAAAACAAATTGTCTACTCATTTCAGCAAGATTTCTCCAAAAGAAAAAGAAGTAACTTGCAATATATCTACTGTAAAACACTTAAATTTCGCGGGGACTTTATTTCGCGAATTCGCAAGAAGTGACATTTTCGCGAGTATTAAATTTCGCGAATTTGAAATTTGTGATGATTATGTATGTCTTCCGAATTCGGAAGGCCATATATTATCTTCTAGTTTCCGATGTTCCTGTCAAAATATTACTAAAATACCTTGAAAATCTGCATGAAAAAAGGCTCCACACATGATGTTTATAAACAATTGTAAAAGTAAGAGGTCATATTGCCGAAATAAATCAAAACTTTTACAAACAAACCCCATTCCATGGACACTTCAATTGCCGATCGACAGCCAGAGTTGCCAGACAATTTGGTTTGTTTACATGATGGACTTTTCCATTGCAAGATAGGGGTGAGCATCAGTCGATCGTCTGGCATAAAATCAAAGTGTTAAAGAGCTTCATTACATTTTTCAATAAACAAACATGAACTTGGACAATATTTTCGCGAGGATTTAATTTCGCGAATTCTTTACCCTCGCGAAATTCGCGAAATTAAATACCTCGCGAAATTAACATGTTTTACAGTATAATGCGCCAACTTCACTTTGACTTTGTTGGGCAGATTGGAGAAGAGGCTGCTTCAAAAAGGAGGTTAATAATTACCATCTTGGGCAAAATTACAGTAGTCATGGGTAACCTCCATATCCTACAGTGGCTGTCCTGCTCCTGGTCTACATAAACATGGGTAATGGAGTTGTACCCTATGTCATTGCAGCTACACTGAATGAATTCTCACCGATAACAATATGCCGAGGGCGCTTGACTGATAGGACTCGACATGCCATCTCAGCGATCTCCAGTGACTGCCCTGCTCCAGATCTACATAACCTTGGGTAAGTGCGTTGTACCCTATGTCAGTACTGCACAACAAAATAATTCTTACCGATTACAATACGCAGAGGATGCTTGACTGATAGGACACAGAGTGCCACCTCCACATACTCCAATGGCTGCCCTGCTCCAGATCTACTACATAAACTTGGGTAACTGAGTTGTACCCTATGTCATTACAGGACAACTAAATGAATTCTTACCGATTACAATATGCTGAAGGCGCTTGACTTATAGGACACAGTGTGCCGCCTCCGCACCCACCAGTAGCTGACGTGCTTCTGGTCTGCATAAACATGGGTAGCTGGGTTGTATTTCAAGTCATTACCGCATAACTAAAATAATTCTTACCGATTACAATATGCTGAGGGCGCTTGACTTATAGGACACAGTGTGCCCCCTCCGCACCCACCAGTAGCTGACGTGCTCCTGTCCGCACAGACATGGGTAGCTGGATTGTACCCTATGTCGTTACAACAAGATTGTGATGGACCTATGTTCTGTAGTCCGCAACAATGCTCATTGGCAGATGATTTTTCTTCTGGGGTATTGTAGTAGTGCACCTAGAAAATATAAAACAATAAAAAGATAAGAATTTATCAGACAACGCGATGGCCAGGTCAAACACTACATCATTCCAAAAATGTATTAAGCCTATTAATATTCAGCAGACAATTGCTATGCTACTTTCAGACGTTTTAAAAAAGATCCACACAAAGCATTGTGAACGGAGCAGTCGCACCTCATGGTCAGGGGCTCAGAGACCTCTTGAGGGGTAGGGTCCATTAACAATGCCCCACTGGGGGTCATGTTTATCCCATTGTGCTAAAGTCATTGATGTTTCAAACCAATGTATTGATTTGTATTTAATTTCATGTGCTGGCGAGACAGACATGGTTCTAGACATGGTTTTAAAGGCTTTGTACCAACTCTTTAAGAATTCTATTGAATGTTAATCAAACTCGATTTAGACACATATATAGGCCTTATTGATAGGCCTTTATAACTCAATATTATCTTACCTTATTATCTACATGTTAAATATGGATGGTCCCCCCTCCCCCGCCCGTAATCGAACACGGCACTTCTCGCATCCCGATCCAACATTCACTGATGCTAGCCAACGGGTATACACTGCCCTGGCAGCATTTTTGTGATTATAGCTAACTCCGACATGGCAATTAGGCAATTTTGTGGAATGGGATTTTGTGAGGTTTGGTGGTGTTAGGGTTAACCAAGCTGTCCATCCTTTGCTGTATTATCTACAAACAAGCTGACGTGACATGACATTACATGTCATGTCATGTCATGTCATGACATATCATGACATCTTACCTTTGCACTGCCAGCTTCATTGGTACAACACAACGTCACATACGGGCTGACATATTCATTCCCACAGCATTGTTTGTTGGCATCTGGCTGATACCCAATACCTTCACTATTCTCTTCACAGCATACTTGATCAGAATCAATGATGGAGCCACCGCAACACTTGGAAGTGAAACCATCATGGAAAGCATCTGAAGGTTAACAGATAAGGGACGCACCATTAGACTTCAAGGGGGGGAGCAGGAAGTTTGGGTTAGGACAAGTTTTTTTTTTCTCCAGCCTGGCAGGGAAAGTTGTTTTTTTTTAGTGTCTGATGAGGCAAAGTTTTTTTATTTTTAGTTGTAGATGGGGCAAGTTTCCATTCCCCAGTGGGTCAAGTTTTTTTTTTTCTCCTGTGTGTGGGTAAAGTTGTTTTTTTTTTCACCTTACGGTGGGTCAAGTTTTTTTTTTCAAAAAACTTCCTGCTCCCCCCCTTGAAGTCTAATGGTGCGTCCCTAAAATCATTAAGTTCAAACATTTGAGATTTCAACTGTTTCAATCTCCTCTCCTTAAGGGGCCAGGGGACAACACGTTACTCAATTTTACGTTTTTGCAAGTTCACTTTTTACAATAACCTTTTTACAAAGTGCTTAAAGTTAATAAAAGTACACATTTCAAGAAAGGAATTTTCACAAGGAACATTTTTTGAGAAAATCACAAAAAATAAAAACAAATTTGTAAGCCATTTTGGCCCCCTAAAAATAACATATTTGAAAAAAAAAGACTTCTGAATGGCATTTTCAATTTAAATAATAAAACACCCATTCACATGTTGCGTCCGTCATTTTTATTTTTGAGGGTTTAGACCATTTTTCAATGCCAAATAAGTTCAAAAAATGAAAAAAAAAAATGGGAAAAAGTGAACGTAGTTACATTTCTGCGCAATCTGAAAAATATTCTATCCAGTTACAAGGTAATAATGAGGTTATGATAAATTGAAAAAGTTACATATTAATGAGATTTGTACTTGTGGTGTATTTGTATATGGGCCATGAAATCAGCCATTTCAATGGCAATGGGAAATTAAATATTAAAACAAACATCAAATTATTCATATTGAACGTCACTAGTATGACACTTTGAAGATTTTAGGTTGTTTAATATAAAAAATTAGGTTTCTCTACTTTTTTAATTGTGCTAAAAAAACTTTCGAGCAGGAGTGTATGTATGTATCAATTTAATGATGCAGATGTAAATAGTACGTTGAAAATCAAAATCATTGCAGTGCCATAATTAATCTCTTTTCAAAATGCACAATTTGTAATGGTTCTCCTTAAGATGGATAAC
>JXSR01S075313.1:111727-130375 GCA_000969725.1 Ophiothrix spiculata | reverse complement strand
AAAGCCCTGAAGAGATAGCATTGTCAAATCTGCATACCAATTTGATAACAGAATAACTCTTTCAGAACTCTGATCAAAAGAGGAATACTACAATGAGTACCGCGTGTATTCTCTCAAAAATACTCAATTAAAAACACCATAAAATGTTAAAATTTATTGCCAATGGAAGAAATGACTACAATTGGGTAATGGAATTTTAAAACAACATTTTGATAAACTTCGCAATTTGAATTATACACAAAGAGAAAATCCCTCCATCCAAATGATTTATATTCACAAATGTAAAAATAAAGCTCTGTAGATGAATTTGGTTCAACGCTTTATAAAATCAGCATTTTGCATTAAGCTCAAATCCTTTGCGGTGCCCGATTCATTTGAAGACAATCACATTTCAGTTTATCAATTATTAATTTTATCTTCTCACATTTAGAGTAAGACAATTAAATGTAATAAACAAAAGTCACATTAAAGATTTTTTGCACACAGAAGTCATTGCTGATTAGCACAATTGCATTTGCCAAAGATTATGCTATGATTATATAGACTGAAAAAAGCAATTTCTTGAAGTCACATTATATAACATGAGTTAAATTTTCATGCTTTAAGCTATGCTGCCATGCTAAAGCCTAGATTCAAGCTTAACAATCTAAAATTAACGTTTTAAGTTACAGTTCACAATTACAAGGTTGGTAATGACAAAATTGAGAGTTTATGGAGAAGTGTTTGTCTTGTCCTTTATCCTTATCAATACATTTCTCAATTCATTAATTGAAACCTTATAACTTGTATCCTCTTACAGCTTATATTTTTGTAATAAATTCCTCAACCCTTTGTTATTATTTCAACCTAAGCATCAAGAAAACAAAGACAACATAAAGGAGGTACAAAATTTTACAATGCTTATCTTCTATAGAAACGTCCTTTTTTCTATCTACAAATCATTCCCATTGAAAATCACATTTGTCAATCCATTTGATGTTGATTAAGACCTTATACAGGCCAAAGGAGAGTTGCAGTTAAATCTAAATTTGAAATTAAACTAACGATTATTCTTCATTTAGAGTGAAAATTACTTGTAACTGACAGACCTATGGCACACACGCATCTATATCAATGATGTTTACTGGCACAAGATGATACGCCAAGTTAAGTACATTACAAACCAAGACACACCACAAAACAAGATCGAATAAATAAAATCCATAAAAAGATTGAATGCAACTTAAAATCCAATGATACAATTACAACTATCTTACAAGTTTCCCGAGGCAAAGAATAACCCATAGGCAGCTTTTCAGAGCTTGATATCTTGCTACTGTTTACACATCCACGTATATCATGTATACATAACAAGATGACACACATTTACTAACGCTTTGTAACTCAACATATTTACCTATCCTTAACAATTCAATTACCAGCAAGGCTTGAGGGCTCTTTAATCACATACTGCACCAACTAGCTACCAATGAAATCAATTTGAGAACATCGGTTCTTTTTCTTACTATGCTAGCAAAATTGTATTTCCAACAAATTTTCCCAAAAAGTATTTTCTTCTCAAAAACACATATGAGGTATATCATGCATCTTTGAAAACTTATACACACAAATTTTAACACCATACATATCTTGTCGGATCCAAAATAAAAATATTCAAATGAACATTTTCAAAAAACATCTTTGCATTTCTGACAATATTTATAACTTATGTGTAATAGAATATGCGCCACTTTCTTAGATGAATGCCAAGGTAGCAATGCTTGGATTGCATGATTTGACCCAGAGGAAGGGTCTTGGAGTATCTGTGTGACTGTGGAAATAGCTGTTTAAGAATTCAACATCTCAGCTCTCCACCAGATGTATCAGTTGGAAACAGCTACATGCCTTTACAAAATGCTTGAGCATGTGTTTCAAATAACTTTTGTGCTCTTTATTCTTCATATACTTTGTAGGAGAACCATCTACTCCATGGCAAAAATAAGACATCCTAAATATTCATTTAAACAAATCAAAATATGACCATGGAGGTAGGTAAACGAAAACAACATTAATAAAAGTTGTATCAAATTTCATATTTCTTATTCAGCTTTAGTAGGACACAAATATTGACTACCTGTGTGTACATAAAGCATATTGCAGTCCAATATACAGCTATCATTTTTTTATTCCGTATTAGCACACTTCAATACTCCCTTGATATTTCTTAACCTATATAACAAATCGACAATCACGCTGAATTGGAAAATAGAAAATTCAAGATAAATATGAACATGCTATATGCAAATAGTGAATAAGAGTTAATATCCTAAAAGTACTTTAAAACAGTTTGGAGATTACATGAAGTATTTCGGTGCTTATTGTCTTAAGGCCAACAAGAATAAATATGTTGATCATACCAGTCTCAACATATTTTTAATTGTTATTCTAATATACTGAATTAATTTATTCATTAATGGTTAGGATGACAAGAGTTAATGAATAAATTGCTGTGGGCCTTTTGTAATATACATTTATTAGACATTTTTTGAATTGAAATTTATCTCAAATCAATAGCTAAAAAAATAAATGAATTGAAATTTATTTCAGATCAATAGGAACAAATAAATGAAACTATTTTTTAAGTCAAACAATTAACTGGCTTTTTGGGTTGTTTGGTGGTATCAACATCCAAAACATGTCCCACATGCTCTCCATTTTCTGCATCTTAATATTTGAACAGGCCATCCTCTCCTGAATACAATCAACCCCTCCCCTAGGTTTACATTGTCATGATTATATTAAAAACATCCTCAACATGAATGGTCAATAAGAATTACTTTTGATTAGATCTAGTGACCATTATCTCTATCTGTCAAACTCATCATTTAATTTCAAAAGTAAAAAGGGGAAAAACTTGACTAAAGCATTTGATGGAAAGAGATTTCCTAAGGGAACTCAAATCTGCTTGATTGCTATATTGCTATTGTATCTCTATCACATCTAAAAGTATCAATGTCACAATGAAATTCTGTCATAAAATTGTTGGAAAATATATATGTAATCATAGATTCTTTACAGCAAGGGATTATCATCATGGTAAATCTGTGGTTCCAATCCTTGCCTCGGTACTTAGTTCATCCATGCACATAAAATAGCCAATCATGCCATCGATTTGTTTAACCGATTGTGACGAGAAAGATGACGGGTGTTTTGAGCTCCTATAATTGGGTGGATAGTTTCATCGGTCAACAGCGTGGTAATTTAATAATAATGAAATTTACGCCATGAATACACCAGTTGGGTGATTTATAGGTATGTTTCGTTTGTAATTTTGTTGCAGATTTTAACTGCTAATTTTATCATTTTCCGATTGTCCGAATCTTACCACCTTTTTCATGAACAAGTAAACTTATCTAAAGTAGTAGGAAACTGGCATTTGGAATGATTCGGTTAATCGGAACATATCTAACTTAGTCATTATATTTGGGGTCACGTTACAAATATTTCGTCATAGACTTTGCATGGGCATTTGTTTACAGGAAGTATTCTGTGCGGTTCAAATCCAACTTGGCGGGAAATTTTGACAGGGAAATTAATCATGTGAAACGGATTATCGAGGCAAGGATTGAGACATCGGTAAACCAATTAACTCTTTGTTATTAATGATAGTTGGTTGTCCCTAGGTATAAAAGGTTTATGATGTAATATGGGAAATTGTTTTTGACAATGCATGAATACAATGCAGTTGAGTGACGGTGATTGAATATATTTATGCAGAATTTAATTTGACAATTTGATGCATAGCAAGGGGGTTAGGTAAATTATGTTTAAGATTCAAATCTATCAAGCGATACTGAGGATGGGGTGGTTAAATAAAAGTGATTCAGGCATATTACAAATATTAGTTTAGTATTGTCTACATGTAACTTCAGTAATATGACACTTTAAAACAAACATTTTTAATTTGCTTCCTGGCTCAGGATTAAGTTAATTTTCTATTTTTTGATTAGATAAATGTTCTCTTTTTGATTCAAAAAGTGTCTCCGACACCCCAGTATATCAAACTATTCACTCATTGACAATCAGGTACAAAATGAAAATTTAAGAATTTGTCATATAGTGATAAACATGTCAAATTACATTACCGACATCCATTTGATTATCGTAATCTATGACAATTAACGATGCAAAATAACTAACGCAAATAAAAATAACACACAAAAATGTTCTGAAATAATTTAATTGAGAAACAAAATTCAGTTCAAAATTTCCTCATCACATATGCTAAGTATAAAATGAGCGAACACACCACTATGAGATTCGTAGAACCACTAAAAGAAAAACAGATTTGAATTGGCTATGAATAACAATTGCATCTTAACCAGATTATTACATCAAGTTTGCTGATTTAATGATGTTTTGAGATTCTTTCCTAGATTAACTTTGGGAGCTGTTTTTTATAAAAGAGGATATCGATGACCGACAAGAACAACACATTAACTATAGATATATTTTGATTTTTTGACTAAGATAGTAATAAGTAGGGTCTGTCTTTGAATATTTTATCTTAAACTGGAAATAATAAGTGAAGATGATGAAAATGTTTAATTGATTTTGACTTCTGATGCATTTGAAATTATTACTCTGACAAAGCTACAAGTTTGTTTATATGAGGGTGCTCCGCCGAAATGAGCAGGAAAATCATGAATTTCAAAATTGAATTGATGACATATTTCAAAATGATATATGCCACTCCTTCTTTCCAAATTCTTCATTTAGAGATATCAAAATGCATGGCAGTCTAATGAATATCTGGAAATAAAAAATAGCTGAAAATCGATGTTGAAGTTACTGAACACGGTAGTGCATAATAGCAAAATTTGATCAATAACCGTTAATAATTGCAATTCCCTGCATAATTGACCTACAAAACTCAAGATGTAGGTAAGGTCTTATGCGTGAATACACTTTAAGTCAAAAAAGAAATACAACCTTTCTACCATTTTTTTTACTTGAGAAGCCATGTATTCAAAATCTTCATTCGTGATTTTCTGCTCATTTTGCCAGAGCATTGCACATATTGAAACTAGAACTAGACATTTTACTATAATCTGACCACTGATTCTAACTATTTAAACAAACTATTCAATTTTAATGAAAATGAATAAAAACAACACTTGTAGAAACTGAGACTAAACATATTTTCTAATACAAAGATCTCCATTCATTGTAAAATGTGTGTAATTAGTCTAACTGATAATTAATATTATCAACAATACAATCTGTGAGAAATGTGTTCAATTTTTTCTCGATAAATGTTATCTATGGTTATAAATAAATTCGAAATGAGAGTAACGATAAGGTACTATGATACAGATTCTAATTTTTCTTGACAAAATCTGTGCTTTCAAAATAATATGAATACATGTGTTGTCAGCTAATGGCAACATCTGATTTGTGTGCATTAATGTTTATTTTTACGTCTTCAATACTTCCACACCATGACACTATGCTTGTAAGATCTAATTACTACCTTAAAATAAATATATTGCATTAAGTTTGAAATTAACCCTTTCGGACCCGAATTAATTTTCAAGTTCCAATTTTGAGGTTTCACCTTCTTAAGTATATATCATCATAACTATCATGGTATGCATGTTCAAGTTCCAATTTTGAGGTTTCACCTTCTTTTAAAAGTATATATCATCATAACTATCATGGTATGCATGTTCTACTAAATCTCTTTCCCTGAGGTCTTATAGGATATTACAAGCTTTAAAATGACACCAAATATGATACTATAGGTTGTTTCATATCGGACATACAAACATTTTTGTTATAGTATTGTTTAGTGTTTCTTTATTTGCTAGAACCGCTTAGGCGTTCTATGGGTCTGAAGGGGTTAAACTTAGTTGGCAGGACAACCCTTCAGTGTTTGTTTGACATGAGGACACAAAAAGGTCATTAAACAATCTGAAAGATGTTGCGTGCATTAATGTTTACTGACTATTTACGTCTTCAATACGTCCACTCAATGACGCTCTGCTTGTAAGATCTAATTACTACCTTCAAATAATTGAATTGTGGAAGTTGAAATTTAACTTAGTTGGCAGGACTACCTTTCAGTCTCTGCTAGACATGAACACATCAAAAGGTCATTAAACAATCTGAAATCATCTCCATATAAACACAGATCAAATTTCATTAAGAACACTGTGAATCAAAAATATACACTTCGACAGAATTCAAACGCTGGAATACCTCCGTTCAAGAATATCAAACCAAATCAGTAAAATTAGAACAACAAACTCAGTCACTGCTCTCAGCAAATTAGATGGCATTCTGTGATGTTCTTATCATCAATGGGTCTAAAATAGCTCTCCTCCAGAATATTCAGCTCATTTTGATAGCAGAGATAAATGCACCACACACTGTAATTGACACAGACCTTCAAGATAAATTCCCTTGAGTACCAAATGCCATGGACTATAAGAAGCATCTTGTTTGTTAATTGTATCAATTTGGATTTTTCATCATTGGTTTATATTTACTATTTCTAGTAAATATCTATACATGTAGCATGCTACCACTTTCCATAGGCTATTTAATTGACAGAACTCCAAAAAGAACTCCATACTTTTTTTGAGGGGGGTGTATGGGGGATTCACTTTTTTCATGCACTCCCTAGCAAATGCTTTTCTCATAAAAAAGAGCTAATCTCGTACAGTATGAGGCATAATAAAACCCCACACAGTTATGAACACTTTCATATTTAGAACCTTGTGATTTAAAATAGATAGAAAACCCCTGGACGTGGTTTAAAAAAAAACTATTTGTGGCATTGAAAGACTAATTTGAAGTTTGAAAATGACTGGTCCATCTTAATCAGTATGCACTAGTGCCCACACTTTTATCTGTAAGATAGAAAGTTTTGCCACTTCAGGCTATGGCATAGTTTTAACAAGCGATCTTTAACTCAGTATAACATCTGTAACCTATTTTCATTTAACCTGATAATACCTTCAAAACGAAATATGATCAAATCCATCTTGAATTTAAATTCCATCCTTTTCAAGCAAGTTTAATCTAAGTACCATGTAAAAGAAAACTGCTTGCTTTGGGTATCTTCAAAATCTCCTCTCATGTCATTATAGAAGCAATTCAAACATCATCAAGCATTAATTTATCTGCTATTCTCTCATCTTAGAGAGCTTGGAGGCATCAGAGGGAATACTATGAAATAACATCTACACATGAATCACTTCTATTTTTTTCACGATGTCACCACATTCTTTCATCGTTTTCAATTTAATAAATTGTTACTTATCGGTGCTCAAGAGTTGCTAGAAGTCCGGAGGGGGAGGGGATGTCTAAATACAAGAGTGGGTATAAGGAGACTGTATTTTGTTTTCAAACTTTTCCTGAATGATGCATATCTTGCTGATTAATTTATCTGCTATTCTCTCTTCTAGGAGAGCTTGGAGGCATAAGAGGGAACACTATGAAATAACATCTACACATGAATAACTTCTATTTTTTCACAACGATGTCATCACATTCTTTCATCATTTTCAATTCTATTAATTGTTACTTTATCAATACTAACAGATGCTTTAACCTGATGGAGGGGCGGGACTTCTTACAAGATATATGGGGATCAAAATCAGTTCGGCGGAACTCACAATTCGGATACGTATCCAAATTCGGACACTCCATATCACAATTCGGATACCCGTATCCGAATTTGGATTAAAATCAGCTGAAACGGGGTATCAACTGAAATGAATATTCAGCTTCGCCGCGCACCATACCGGTATGTATAAAAGTCAAAAACATTATCATCATTTGTCATCCAAATTCTAAGAAAGTTTTGGCCAAATTTTTTTGCCTTCTGTGATAAGAAGCTATCAGGACATGTTTCGAAGCTGTTCCGCTGGAATTGCACAGATGAAAATAACATTTCCACAGATACATTTATCATAAATGCAAGAAAGATGTTGTACATGTACTTGCCAGCTTGCGCTATCGCTTTGTTTCCTGCGCCACGATAGGAGTATCAGAATTCAGATACCCCTCCATATCCTTATTTTGATACGGGTATCACAATTCGGATACGATATGTACGTTGGTATCCGAATTTCGGATACGTATCCGAATTGTGAGTTCTGCCGAACTGAAATTAGGCCATCAAGAGATACTTTTTGAAGCAAAATTTGGTGCTAGAATTGGTTGTTGTTTTTTCCAAAATTTTCAAAAATGATATACATCTTGAAAGTGATGACATAATTTATAGAAAAAAAAGGTACTCAAAATTTTAATTGTAAGCTCACAGAGAGTATATAGTGTTTGTAATGTAACAAAAGATTTAGTAAAGAAATATTCTCAGGAAATACATTGTTAACGGGATGGTGGCCTCAAATACATCCACCAATCTTAAACAACTACTGATGGAGTAGAGTCTGCCAGGAATCTAAGTCAATTGAATAAATTCAGTTCAAAAACTTAAGCAATTAGTATATTTGTATTTGAGAACAGCATCGAAAATGACAGAAGTACATCCGTACCAAAGCTAAACTTGAAACTTGAGTAGTTCCCCCTCCCCTGTTTAACACATTAAAAGTTATACATTAGTAATGTAACATCAGATCACAATGACATGTTAATGCAGAGATAAAACCTATTGATTTATTAGGTCAATGAGACACCCATAACTGTCAAAGTGCCATAGGGTACTTCACAGCTTGCAGAACATCTGATTCTTCCCAAGATAACACGCACACACTTCTTAGGCACTATGACTATAATACCGTGTCAGACATGACATTATACATTACTGAATATCTTCTTTTCATGACGTATTTGGGTTTTTGTTTGTATCATGTTATTAATTTTCTTCAAACCCTGAAGCTTGATTGTGTAAAATGGAAAGTTATGAAATGAGGTAAAATAAATTAACTTGTAAATTAGGAAACTAAACCACTTATCAAAAAATTAAATGATATAAATACATGAAAAAATTTGGATCATTCTTTACTGATCAGTTTGGTAAAATCTTTTGAGCCTTAAACGATTTCACACTTCTTGGATTTATAATCATTTACTCTGTATTGGATGTAGAACAGATTAGTATGTGACATAATTACCTACCATTTCATTCTATGCTTTGTGAAAAAGTAGAGAAAAGAGAAGACAATATTATTTTGACTGTGATCATGACTCTTAATACCTACAGTTACAAAGTATTGCATATATGTACCGCCCAAACAAGACAATGAGTCTGACTTACTAGCTTTCCCTAAAAACACTGACGCTATATCCAAGTCTATCTGTCTGATAGCAGTAGCAAAAATCCCTATCTACAATCCGGGGGAAATATGGTTGGTCTCTTTCTATAATTAAGGGATTTTGACATCTTTTAATTCCTAAAAAAATGTTTACATAACAACTCGGAAACAAGACAAAAAATATACAAAAAGTGTATATATTATACATCCAGTGTGGATTATTATTTTTAAACCAAAACAAAACAAAATTATAAATATTCATATTGTACATAAAAATGTCAATGCACGTGTCATCAAGACATCTATCTGTATTGTAAAATATTCATACAAAACTTGAAAAATAATCAAGCTACCATGCAGATACCTCAAATTTGTAATGTTTGGGACATTATGAATCTAATCCAAGTGTGGTGTGAAGCAATCACCAATGCAGGGAGCATCAAAGGGAGAATGGCGTAGCGTATAACCTAGTTACTCAACTTTGTGCTCTGATTGCAGGTAATAATACTAGGCTAGGTATCAAATTTAACACATTGTACAGACAGCAGAGTTCATGATAAGAATATCAGTCTGAAACAACAGCAAAAGTAGACATACATGAGGTACCCAATTTTTATTTTATTTTACAATCAATATGTTTTAAAGGGTTCAATTATGGGTCAGTGTAATAACTTTTGCAAGTTTATATCCAAAACAAAAAAAATCTTTAAAAACCTATAATTAAATGGTTAATAAAAATTGACTTAAAAAGTACTATACTGTCAACTATATAGTACTTTCAAATGTATAGTAAATTATGTCTTGTTTTGAATCTTTGTATTAAAAATAATCTTTCAATAACATTCTTTTATACTTCTCGGTAAATCGTCATGTGAGTGCAAGAAAGTCGTATCTGCAATGGCTGCCCTAAGTTATATTTATTTAAAACCTTGTCACAAGAATGTGAAAAATCACTCAAAATGTCCCTGCCTTATATCAGTGGTTCTCGAAATGGTTCTTCAGATGACACAGTCACCAGAAGAACCATTTCAAGAACCACTGACCCAAGACTTGAGGTTTATACAGTGTGCAATCCAAATTTGTGAAAAATGACAGCTATTGCAGATACGATTTTCTTCTCACATAACAAAATAGTACTTCTTGACTATATGTATCTGGCAAAATGAGCGGAAAGTCGCAATTTTCAAAATTGAGTTTATGGCATATATCTCAGCTTTCGAATGATATATAATATGTCATACTTTCTTCCTACAATTTTCATTTAGAGATCGAAATGCAAGACAGTCCACTCAAAATCTGGCAATAAAAATGTTTCGCAAATTGATTTGAAAGTTACTGATTACCATAGTGTATAATAGCAAAACTCAATCAATTACCCGTGAATAACTGCACTTCCCAGCATAATTAACCTTCAAAACGCGAAGTATAGATTAACACTGATGTATAAATGCGTTTTATGTCAAAAAACGAAATTTCATATTTTTACTTTTGCAGCCATTTATTCAAAATCTACAATCGCGACTTTCCGCTCATTTTGCCAGAGCACCACTCATATTTTAAGTAGATTCTTAAGTGAATACATAACATATCTGCCTGACAAGAGACTTATCTTCCTGTTTAGGATGACCAACGGACAAGCACATGGCATATGCCCTATGTCTCATGCTCATCAGTAAATATCTGTGTAATCAAAACCAATATTGAAGAAAGTTGGTTTAAGATACCGTCTTTTGCACATGAACAATAAAATTGAATTAACCAGATGTCAGGGCTATCTACTGAACATAGCTAAAATAACCATTATTTTGATTGTGTATAACCTCAAATGATATATTTTCATAATATGTGACAAGGTTCGAGATTAGACCCCGATTTTACTGCCAAAAATGGCCAAAAATAAAAATTCTTTAAATAAAGAATGACACATGTTTCTAGGCTAAAATTTTGTGTAGAATTCAAATATGAAGTCAAAAATGCTTAATCTTGAACTTGAAATTTCCTCCATTGACTAATACAGGGCCGAGATGGTCAGAAATGGGGTAAAAACGGGCAAATCCAATTGTTAAAAAAATTTGCATTTTTTTATTAAACATCCTAAGCAAAAATAAGTATAATAGCCTCATGGGCAATAGTCCTGAGCATATTCCTTTTGAATTTTATGTCCATAGGGCTTAAAATAAAAAAATGCAAATTTTTTTAACAAACGGCCATAATTTTTTCGCACTTTGAAAAATTAAGGGGTAGGGGTAACATATATGAAATTTTCTTCATCTTTAAAGGAGTGAATGTGTTTAAAAAGGGTATATACTTAAAGACAGTTAATTTACACACAACATGAGGGGTAAATGAAGTCTGTAGAACCTTCCTATAAGATTTTATGTTGATTTTTTGTTTGATTTTCTGGAAAAACACAATATTTTCGGACTACTTTTGTCACGCGAAACATTGATTTTGAGTGTACATTACAAGCAAACGATGCAAACAATTTGATTTAAAATGGTTGTATTTTAAGTATTTTAGTATGAATTATGCAAAATATGATATAAAAGATTGATACCACCATGTGTTTTAGGTGTACAGGGCAAAATGTTATGGTTGGTAAAATATTTTGTCACCGAAAAGTGCCCATTTTTGACCAAAAATGGACGAAAACCATAAATTTCCGAAAAAACTATAAAGGATAGGGGATTTTTGGTTGCATAATCAGAAACTATGGATATTTTTACCTTAGAAATGATATATTTACATACTTTTTACTAATTTTTTCACCCCTAAATAATTTTGTCACACTTTTGGCAGTCAAATCGGGGTCTAATCTCGAACCTTGTCATGTATGGTTAACTGGAAAGAAGACAATGTATATAAACATATTTGAAATCCCAGGCCTAAGTTCAAGCACATTTACTTTATTGTTTAAACTGCTAATACAAATTGAATTTCGAATCAGTTGCACATATGTGATAAAAAAATTAAATAAAAGTTCTGCAATATATCTGCTATTAATACAATTAATTTGACTCTAAAGACAAGATTGAACCATGTTCTTTACGTAACAGTCTCTTTTTTTATCAAACCAATCAGCAATTAACAGCTAATCAAATTGTCAGAATAAAAGACATGAATTATATTAATTCAAAAAAGAAAACTACTTCTACTTTTAAAACTTTTTCATATATATATGAATACATTTCTCTACAGACAAAATAGTTATCAATTTTAATTGAAATCTTCATATCTTTGGAGGGATTGGCTACGATGTAGTCGTGTGATGAATAACATGTTATGTAATAAGTCTAATTAATACAATTTCCATAAATTCTAGTATAGCTTCAGGGCTACCGCATGATGTAGACCCACAGGATATCCAATAAAATCCTTTTCTGAATTCAAATTTTACGACACATTTTTCTTTTCAATCTGGTTCCTTTAATGTTTGCACATTGTGAACACCATATTTTCGAGTGCAAATGTAACAGCTCAATACAGGAGCATTGTACTCGATGCATTGCAAATTAAAAAAGCCCTGAAGAGATAGCATTGTCAAATCTGCATACCAATTTGACAACAGAATAACTCTTTCAAAACTCTGATCAAAAGAGGAATACTACAATGAGTACCGCATGTATTCTCTTAAAAATACTCAATTAAAAACGCCATAAAATGTTAAAATGTATTGCCAATGAAAGAAATGACTACAATTGGGTAATGGAATTTTAAAACAACATTTTGATAAAGTTTGCAATTTGAATTATACACGAAGAGAAAATCCCCCAATCCAAATGATTTATATTCACAAATGTAAAAATAAAGCTCTGTAGATGAATTTGGTTTAACGCTTTACAAAATCAACATTTTGCATTAAGCTTAAATCCTTTGCGGTGCCTGATTCATTTGAAGACATTCACATTCACATTTCAGTTTATCAATTATTAATTTTATCTTTCACATTTAGAGTAAGACAATTAAATGTAATAAATAAAAGTCACATTAAAGATTTTTTGCACAAAGAAGTCATTGTTGATTAGCACAATGATTATATAGACTGAAAAAAGCAATTTCTTGAAGTCACATTATTCAACATGAGTTAAATTTTCATGCTTTAAGCTATGACGCCATGCTAAAGCCTAGATTTAAGCTTAACAATCTAAAATTAATGTTTTCAGTTACGGTTCACAATTACAAGGTTGGTAAAGACACAGTTGAGAGTTTATGGATGGAGAAGTGTTCATCTTGTCAAAAACCGAAGATGCTTTGTTATACTTTATCCGTATCAATACATTTCTCAATTCATTACTTGAGATCTTATATCGTGTATCCCCTTACAGATTATATTATTGTAATACATTCATCAACCCTTTTTTATTTTTTTCAACTTTTATTAAACATCAAGAAAACAAACATGACACAAAGGAGGTACAAATAAGCCCAGGCCATAGAATGAACATCATAAAACTATGTTCCCCACACCAATGCAGGACTACAACCAAAATACAAAAACACAAGACTAATCATTATAATAAAAACACTATAAGATATGGGCTAAAATATCAGCATCTAAATTTAAATTCAAATATCTAAATCTATATCAATGTTTACTGCCACAAGAATATATGCCAAATAGTACCCCTAAAATGGGCTATTCCAGAAATTAACTGTACAGCCCCTAAAGAAGGCATCCATATTTTTTCTGGAAAAATTGGGAATTCTAGGTTTGATATTTTCATGCCTTCTTTAAGGTTATGTTCCATCTTAAGACAGAAAATTTGGGAATTCCTGTGTCTTCTTTACCTATTTGATCAAAAAATTGTGAATATTTTGGGAATATGCACTAAATTGGCGAAAATATTTCGGAATTCCCATGACTTCTTTACCACCATGGAGGGAAAACGTTGATTTATTTTGGGATCTCCCATTGAGAAATCCATGCAAAATATTTGGGAATCCCATGCCTTCTTTAGGGGGTGTACCATTAATTTCTGGAATAGCCCAATACAAGTACATTACAAACCAAGAAACACCATAAAAAGATTCAATGCAACTTAAAATCCAATGATACAATTACAACTATTTTACAAGTTTCCCAGGGCAAAGAATAACCCATAGGCAGCTTTTCAGAGCTTGATATCTTGCTACTGTTTACACACACTCGCATATCATGTATATACATAACAAGATGACACGCATTTACTAACGCTTTGTAACTCAACATATTTACCTTTCCTTAACAATTCAATTACCCGCTAGGCTTCAGGGCTCTTTAATTACATAGCAAACAGCTAGCTTCCAATGAAATCAATTTGAGAACATTGGTTCTATTTCTCTTCTAGTGAAATAGTGTGTTGAATTAAACAAGTGTTTCTATTTTTCAACTATTACAGCATGAGAGCATCAAATATCTTTGGAGGAGTAAACAATATTCGGCAACATACATATTCAATCTAAGCGATGAACCATTATCAAAATCATACTTTTTGAAAAATATACATTTTAGGGAGTTTTTATTTTTATTATTGTCAGGGGGATTAAAATGTATCATCCATACTTAGCACCTTGACAAAATAAATCAATAATAATATCCTAGCCAGGCTACAATTCTCTAGGGAGAAAAGTTCACCAGAACACATAAGATTAACAGGGAAGATGCCGGACTACATATACCAGCCCATGTAATGGCGTCGACAGCCAAGGAGCTCAAATTGGTTTTATTTAAAGCTTTATCATAAGTTTTTAATTCCAAGTGGAATCTAGGCTAGTCCCTTTAACTACTGAATTCACACATGACCCATGTCTATTGAACACTCATGGCTCATGAGTGAGACACCAACAAATGATTCAATGAGCTCGGTAAAGGACTTGTAGTCTGTTCTAAAAGTTTGTGCTCCAAGTTTAGACTCCTTAAAACTGCAGAAGAGACTTGTTTTTTAAACTGTAAGGGCATCACACCCCTGTACCAGCTTCATATAGCACCATCTATTCCCATGCTGTTAGAATTGACATTATCATCACTGGCTTATTCCACATCAGTTCATTCAATTTTGTTTTGCTGGCAATGATACTGTCAATTAATGGCTAATAAAGTACAAATCAATCCACCGATTCCGGTGTCATCCTTAGTAATTAATACCTCTCAACACTGTTTGATGGGGTCAGAAAGGAAATGATTTCGTATAGGGTTAAATCTGATCATGCAACTTTCTTAAAAATCATTGTTCAAATTCATCCTAAATTTGAAAGAAAAATAACCTAAAATATAGTGTCCCAACAAAAAATTTCAATGATTGTAGATGAGTGTGTCCTCATGCCAGACTGTAGTAACACAACACTTCATGTGACTACTTTTAGAAGCGAGTCATTGCCATACAGGAGCAAGTAAACTTAACAACATCGAGTTCACACATGACTCGTGTCTATTAAACACTCATGACTCATGAGTGAGATACCAACTATGTGATTCAATGAGCTTTGTAAAAGACTTTTAGTTATGTACACAATTTTGAGAAAAAAATAGTGGCCATCTTGGATTTCATTTTGGCTAACATTATTTTTGTGTAAAGTGACCTATGACCAGTTTGTGTACCAATTTTGGTGCTTGTATCATTAAATCCACAATTGTTACAGTTATCTACCTAGCTACAACAAATTAGATTCGTAAGAACTACAAAAGAGACATGTTTTTTAAACTGTAAGAGCATCACACCCCTGTACCAGCTTCATATAGAACCATCTATTCCCATGGCGCTTCACTGACATTATCACAACTTGCTTATTCTGCATCAGTTCATTCAATTTTGTTTTGCTGGCAATGATACTGTCAATTAATGGCTAATAAAGTACAAATCAATCCACCAACTCAATCCACCGAGTCCAGTACATTTCACGCTGTATAGTAGTCTTCTCTTTATGACATCTTAAAGGTAAATAAATAGTGGGGTTTAAATAATCTTTTCAATTTCAAAATACCCAAACCCATTTTCCCAATCTTTTACAAAATAGTTATGTCATTTTTGATGATGTGGCCAGGCTTTTTAATCACAATCACATCAAGATCTGCTTTCAAACTTGTATAGTAGCACAAACTTTACTAGTATAAAAAAAACCTATCAAGTTCAAAAAAACTTGCAAAGCCACAAAACAGCAAAACTACATTGCTGTTGCTCAGCAAAGCTACAAAGTGTGATACCAAATAGATTAAAAGCTACAAGCTATACAAACCGGCAACTAGAATGAAAGTAGGACTAACCCATTATTACAGAATTCATACAAGAGGTAACAAGTTCAATTCACACCATCATGCAACTCATACATTCTTTTGTTCAACATCATTGCTTTACCCTTCTCAAAATGTGTTGCTTTAAAATATGTAGCAATTTGATTTTGTTCTGCTATGGTAGGTACCCAACCTAGTCTTATTTTGCTTCATAAAGTTTCTTCCATATGACCCTACAATTGGCTATTCAGTGTACTTTCAATTGACTGTTTTATTGCCGCCACTTTGTTAAAATCAAATCAAATGCTTCCAAACATCCTTATTACTTTTGGCTAAGCACTACTTATCACGCGACCATGTCCTTTCAGCCATGATACTTCTCATTTCAACAGTATTACTTTGTAACAAACACCTGCAGAAAAAAGAGAAAACTCAACCGGGGAAGGGGTAGATCACGTACAAACGTGGTTATGGCAATTAACCCAGTAGCAAAATCAGGCCACATGTCTGGTAAATAATGTGACTCATTTTCTTTGCAAAAAATAGCATTTTGAATTGATTTCTCTTTCAACATTGCAGAAATCTTACACCATAAATTGTAATTTACATTAAAATTTGCCGAAATTAACAAAGAATAAAATGGGAAGTCCTAGCGTCACATATTTTATTCACATCATTAAGGGAAAAGCCATGGTTCTTTTTGATATTTTAGACCAATATTCCTACACAAAATAAAATTCATCCTTAAGTTTGTTTTAATTTTGACACAAACATCAGCATTGCTACTGAATACAAATATTTCCTTATAAAGAAGCCATTTGTGACTGTCAATCCTGAAGCTTACCCCTGTCTTCTTGCTAAGACTATATAAAGCCTGTCTTCTTGCTAAGACTATATAAAGCCTGTATGACAGTAACATGACGGCATTAAGAACATGAAAAGAAATTGATATATAAGAGTAGAAATCATTTGTAGTAGTACAAAGGTGAAATATCTAGCTTTTATAGATTTTGATCAAACGGTATGAATATTATTTCATCCAAGTCAGGGAAGAATAGGGAGAGAGATGGATAATACTAATTTTTTTTAAATTTAGTCTTGGCATGTTTCATCTTTTTTTTTTTTCCTTAGTGTAATTTTTTTTTAGGGCATCCCTTTGATTTATTGTTCTTCAATATTGGGTTTTGCCTGGTGTTTTCACCAAATGTTATAAATAGAAATTAACATTGTCAACACGAGCATAATAAGTGTAACTTTGACAATCTGACTCAAACTATTAAGATTTTGAAATAAACAGGGTGTCCCAATAAAAACGCAATGAATTTTGATATTTTCTTTTGAGAGAATAGAGCACAATTGTGAGCAAACGTTATAATAATTTAATAGAGTAGACCATTGGCTTTTAAAAGATGTATGTTTTGTTTAATTTGGATCTCTGAATCAAAAGTTATTGCACATTTTGTAAAGACTTGAAAAATCTTGATGGTCCGATTTCTAAATCTGTAATGATTCACCTCTGGTGACGTAATGGGGCACACGTTGAATGGAAATTGCTAAAAACATCACATTATTAGGAGAAGCATCCCTTGAACCATTTCATGACATAATGGCCCAATTTAATGAGGATCTGCTGGTATTAAGCACATTGTTGCCTCTTGTTGAGTCAACCTGTTACGTCCCCTTGACGGGCAAGATGAATCACTAACTTTCTTGAGTTCTTTAACTCCTTTGTCTTTTGTTTTTGTC
Organism: Ophiothrix spiculata; assembly: GCA_000969725.1. NCBI lineage: Eukaryota > Metazoa > Echinodermata > Ophiuroidea > Amphilepidida > Ophiotrichidae > Ophiothrix > Ophiothrix spiculata. Next base: position 112,159 of record JXSR01S075313.1, on the reverse strand, counting down.
CCCCGTGGTTTCTGTTAAAGACTTGTGAATAACAGTATTATCGGTTGACATCTTTCATTAGAATACTGTTTTTGGTAGAAATTGTATCCTAAACTGTCCGATTGTTGTAACAGAAGTGCAGATTCAAAGAATATGAGAGTTTCACGAAGATCTGTACTTTAATTTGACAATTTTGACCTGTTTCAGTTTAAGATGAACTTAAAAATATCACTTAATGTCAGGTACAGGTAAGGTAAGATTTGTTTGGATTGATTTTGCTCTAGTTAGTTGCAGAATACCACCATATTCTCCTCATTTTAATTTTGCATTTCTTTTGCTGGAAGTCTAATCTCTCAATTCGGACCAAAGTAGATTTAAAGGGCTTTCTGAAATTCTTCATAACTTTGTACTGGAGTGGTAAAATTAAACGGGACAAAAAGCATGTTGTAGAGT
>JXSR01S075313.1:72327-92162 GCA_000969725.1 Ophiothrix spiculata | reverse complement strand
AACAGCTTGCAAATAAGGAGTTGTGGTGGTTTAATGATGAATTAAAGCACGAAATCACTAAACACTGCACAAATTTGGGTTAACTATCAGAACTTTTAATTGATGAACTTAACAGCTTGCAAATAAGGAGTTGTGGTGGTTTAATGATGAATTAAAGCACAAAATCACTAAACACTGCACAAATTTGGGTTAACTATCAGAACTTTTAATTGATAGCTGCCGTATGTGGCTCACGGTGCAGCCATACAACCATATGAATGTCTATCACACAGATCCGTGGTATCACTGCCTGGTTTGATAATTACCATCATAAAAGGGAACCAGACCTGGATGACTGCGTAACAAAACACTGATGTGTTGCTGCTTATCTCTTTGGTATATTTGTCTCAAGTATTACTAGTAATTCAATTGTGCAATTTGTAGCATTCTATATTGTTTTTACAGAATCGGCCATATTATCCCTGAATAACCTAATATATAAAATATGTCCACGCATGTGTTCCACATGTATACATGTGTGCCAACATAGCCAGAGGTTAAACTGTATCTACAAGAAATCAATTTTACTACATATAACCATACATCCGAGTTTAATATAATATGACATTAAAACTTACAGAAATAAAAGAATGGTGTTGAACTAGGTCAGGGCGTACAGCGCTTAAAATTTCAAGAAAATGGAAATATCTCGTCTCTTTTAGAAACACATCCAATCCATCATGGGGCTGGGATCATGTTCATAGCTTTTGGCTCTGATTAGAGACACCAAACTTACCCATATTCCACCCATAATACTTAAAAATTCATCTCATTCACATGCCTATGGGTGCAAATTAAAGGCACACTCTTTGAAAATTGTGGTGCATCATATCGAAAGGTACCTTAATACCGGCATAGTAAAATAAGAGATATGGGCCATTGAAACTGAGCATGGTCAACAATCATGTCCACGGTCGAATTTCTAATTTCATGAGAAACGTTACCTTTGAAGTGTATTCTATCATATTAATCGGGTTCGAACATCCAAAACATAAGACAAATGTTTTAAAAACCAAGATGAAAATCCTTTCTCCATTCAAGTTTTACCAGTACAGAAACTTTCAAACTCGATTTTCTCAGAACTATAGTTTTCTGAATCAGCCTGATGCCTTTTAACAACTTGGATGTAAATTTGCAATCGAACATCCAATAACCAAAAGCAAGGCGTCATTTTAAAGCTTAAAATATAATCTTTCAGATGAGACAAAAAAATCAATTTTTGTTTTGGGACCTGTAAGGTACCTTTTGATATGACGGATCACAATTGTACTCTTTAGTTTCATCATGCTTTGTTATCTTTACTGTGTATTTTGTAATCACATGGCATCATTTGATTTTCCACCAAGCCCTGTTTTGGCAAAGGGGGTTATTACAAGTCATTTATGAGAAAATTGACTTTCTTGGCATATTTTCCATTTGCCAAATATGGTATGAAATAAAAGAATTACCCAATCCATTAAAGATTGTAATCATTTTTATCACCATTGGCTTTGATCTATGATAGCAAATTTTCCCAAATACTTAAATACATGTTATCTAGTCAAATCTAGTGATAATCATTGCTAAATTATTTAATCATTATCCAAAATATTGGCTCTGGAAATGATGTATGTAAAACAACATGACATATATTAGGAAAATGATATAGAGACAAAAAAATATGAAGAGCAAATTACAATTCAAAATAATGCATCCTGCTGTTATCAAAATTGTAAAGCCTAACCAGGGTATAAATTAAAGTCACCTCTGGAATATATATGTATTTTTTCATTACTGTCTTTGTCTTTGAAAAGGATGCTATTCCTTCTTAGAATTGTAGGTAAATGTAAAAAAAACACCAACGCTTCACTAAATTATACAAAATGGCAACAATGCCCTATTCCAGATCATTTCAAGTACATTGTCAAGTACATTGTAAGAGGTGGTTCAACACTGCTGATATAATTTTCAATTTCATATCTTGGATCAATTATTCTGAATAAATTTGGTAGCTTATAAATAGAAAATAAATTTTGGCATGGCAATTTTAATTTTTTAAGTATAGCAAGCTCTATAAATTTTCATATGCAATAACATTTTGCTGAGTGTACACATCAAAAATATCAAACAAGTCTCTTAAAAATGGTTCATGTGAAGTCATTCTATCGGAAAAATATCACAAATACTTTCATAAAACATCTGCGCATGTTTTTACAGATCCGTAATATTTCACTATATTTAAAGATAAACATCTAAATTTTTAAAAAGAAAATCATCTCCTCCATGGATTCAAGTATCCTTCTACCCAAGTCAAAATACTTGTCCCAGTTTTGGAATTATTCTATGTTCTTATCTGATTTTAATAGCGTGAAATAGGTTTCTATATCAAGCTATGAGAGATATATGATATCATGTCGCAATCCATTACTGTCTAAGTTTCTCTTGATGAAATTGTTTGTTGCTAGGTAATGTCTGAATGGAGACGGAGCTTTCTGTGATTTTAACTCTTGAGAAAAACTATTTTTTTAACCCAATTCAATGCTGTTGAATGTAAGCACAACAGGAGTTAGAATATTGTTCAAAAATATTAGTGCTACTATAAGAAATTCCCGCCCTTTTAAGCATAGCATATTATTTTACGAGTGAATTTCTTTGATACTGCATTTAACTTTCTTTTTTCAAATAAAGCAAGCTCTACAAATTATCATGTGCAATGAGAATTCTGCAAAGTGCAGACATCAAAAAATCTAAATCTCAACAAACTTAGGGAAAATAAAAATAAAACAGGGCTCTTATAAATAGTTCATATTCGTAAGTCATCCTATCCCATTATATCAGTTATATACAACACTGTCATTAACAAGACTTTATTATTATATATCTATGCATAATAGTTTTTTGTAATATTCTGTTGAATTTATAGATAAATATCTAAATTCTAAAAGAAAATCATCTCTCCATGGATTCAAGTATCCTTCTACCCAAGTCAAAATACTTGTCCCAGTTTTGGAATTATTCTATGTACTTATCTGATTTTAATAGCGTGAAATAGGTTTCTATATCAAGCTATGGTAGATATGTGATATCATGTTGCAATCCATTACTGTCTAAGCTTCTCTTGATGAAATTGTTTGTTGCTAGGTAATGTCTGACTGAATAGATAGTTCTGATTTTAAATATTTTGTTTAATGATTTCAAAACGGATCAATCTAGCATCAAACAAATGTCCCATGAGTCAACATATGCCATGCTAATTCTCACTTGCATTAAAAAGACAATCAAATAACTACATGTAAACTATTTTACTAATCTTCACAATATTACTTTTTTTTAATATTTTTGAATTATCAAATCAAAATTTGTTGGGAAAAACATAATATTTTTTCAAAATAAAAAGTCTGCAATACTTGCTATAAGTAAATAATCAAAATTAACATTAAGGCTGCGATCACAAAGAAGTATACGCATTGGTATATGTTTTCCGCTATACGCTCTTGGGGAGGCACCCATGTGTTATGAGGATAATCCCTGTCATTGTCAAATATGAGTGCCTCTCCCGGGAGGGTATAGCGAATACTGCATACCGTATACTTCTTTATGATTCGTCGCCTAAGGCTGCAATCACATAAAACTATATTATACCCTATACGGGCACGTTTGTCCAATCTATAGGACCTTTATTTGAATTTAGAGCTAGCCAGCGTACTGATCTCACCCTGGAAAACAGATTTTTTCTTTTCTAGAGTGAGATCAGGGAGCTTTTTGAAATGGCTTTATGTATATATAAACAGTACAGAGATGATTGATTTATATCATGGATAGTGTCACAGAAAAAAGGTCGTATAGATTGGAAACACGTGCCCGTATAGTGTATAGTATAGTTCTATGTGATCGCATCCTTAGAGTTGAGAATGGGAATATACTGGAGAACATAAGTCTGATAAAACAATGAGCATTTTTGAATTCAGAACACAGCTCACTAGTCCCAATTTTAAAAACAGCTTTCAAGTCCAAAAAAGGTAATTTAACTATGCACATACCTTGGTTTTTTTTAAATTCATACTAGTGATCTGTTTTAAATATTCAGACTGGTGAGCCTGTTCGTAAAATCAGACTAGTGAGCTATTTTTAAGATTTGAACAAGTGAGCTATTTTTGAAATTTGCAATAATAAGACCTTTTCCAAATTTGGACAAGTGAGCCTAAAGTGCAATTCAGACAAACAAGCTTTCGATCTAGCCAGCCATCGGACAAGCAAGCTTTTGGACTAGCCAGCCATTGGATAAGTTAGCTTTTTGACTAGTGAGCCATTGGACTAGTCAGCTGTCCCTGCCCTACTTGCCTAAATAAGTGAGTGCATTATTTCACATCTTAGGCCAAAAAAAAAAAAATTGTTTGTTTGTACTCGCCCGACCGACAGTCAAAATTTGGCCCGACCGTGTGCTTTATAAAGTTTTTTTTAATTTTTCAACTCTTATTTGAGGATTTTTCATGCAAAAAGGTATAAAAAATCACCCAGAAAGTCTTCAAATCGTAAAAATATGATATGAATTGACATGAACTGTATTTTCCAATGTAGAAGACCTCTTAAGAATCACCAGAATATTGTTCTCGTAAGTTAAATTTATTCCTTGTTCAATTCTTCAATTCTTTAAGGTGACTTTCATGTACATTTTTTACAACAAAAAAAAAAAGCCGACCTACCGACCCGACCATTTCAGAGGCCGTTATGGACAAACAAACAATATTATTGTTTTGGCCTAAGTGAATGCATTATTTCACATCTTATGGTATTCTTTTCATCACATTTTATGGTGGATACAGTTACAGGTCACCAATTGCTATGAACCCCTCTCCACCTCCCACCTAGCAACCAACCAGTGACCAACAAGCCTGCAAGAGGGTGCTTGCTAACATATATTTTGATTTTATTAGTAATGGCTTTAAGTCATGTCCTACTTGCCTAGATAAGGGAGTGCATTATTTCACGTCTTGTGGTGTAGATTTCATCACCATGTATGGTAGATACTATTACAGATCACCGGATGGAAAGTACTTTTATGATTCAATTACACCTCATATCTGATGAAAAATGACCTGAATAAAATGAGGATAGTTTGTCCAGGACGAGATGGTATGAGGAAATGTGTGGAAATCAATTTTACATAACAAATTGAGTTGGAAACTACTGAACCCTTGTTTTACTGGGCCATTTTATATCACACTAACCAAATAAAGCATGAAGGGAATTTGGGTTCTTCCATAAATAATTTGTTTCTTCATCATCATCTAGACAATAATCTTCTTTGTGTTGAGTATGTGGGGTGTGTGGGAAAGTGTGGAAGTGGAGTGTGAGGGGTGGTGTGAGTGTATTTGAAATCAAAACGTTGCCAACATCAAAAACTAGAGACGAATTATGATTCGGAAAAAAAAGTTCTGTTTCTTAAATAATAGTACAATGTGCATTAGCATATTTACAGGCAAAAAAAAGGAAAAGATATCAATTATCTTAATTGGGTATGTGGGTGTGTGTTTAAGTGTTGGAGTGGGTTGTTTGTGTGGGTGGGTGTGAGTGTATTTGAGGGTTGCCCTTTGAAATCAAAATTTTGCCAACATTAAAAACTAGAGAAGAAATATGATTTGAAAAAAAAAATCTGTATCTTAAATAGTAGTACAATGTGCATTAGCAACTAAAGTATCACCAGGCCATAATAGAAAAAACATTGAGTGTATCCCATGATGCATTGCTTCCTACAGGAAATTTTGTAAAGTAAGTCATGTGAGTAGTTAGTGATGAAACATACCCAAAATGCAAGATTATAACAATAAACTTTGATTTATGTGCATTTTATCACTAACTACTCACTTAAATTATTTCCTATATATATTACAATTCCACAGGAAGCAGTGCATGATGGGATACACACGATATCTTCTCTTGGTCATAATAGCGGCCAGCGAATGGGTTCAATTTTACTTTGTCACCTAAATAACTTACATAATATCACAGGAATGGTGTATCACGTGAGTAGGTCAATGGCCTCACATACTCTTTGGAATTTCTTAAACCAAAGTTGTGCCTGAATTCTAATATCCTGTAGTTTATATTATGAGCACATCATTCATGACTATTATCAACTCTGACATCATTATATTAGATAATAAAATGACTTATTATAGCACTACCTCATATCTCAACTTGTCTATCTTCATTAGATAGTTAACATATTGTCACGGTAAGCTTACGGGCACTGCACAAGTGCAGGGAAGCTATATCAGGCCAAACGGAAAAATATTTTAAAAAATACATCGCGGTCCCCGGACCGCTAGTGTCGTCTGTCATCGCGGTTTGTCAATGATGTACAGGTCCCGGGTATAGGTTTGCATTTTTTCTAAGATTTTTTCCAGAAACTGATCCATGCACCTTTAATTGGCATTTTCCAGTGAAACGCTTGAGGGGGATCGTGATATAATGACCTCTAGAATACATTTCAAGACCCAATTCCCATTTTTATTTTTACCTTTTAATTTCAGAAAAATGAACCACACACCTTTAACATATAAAAATCCATGCACCTTTAATAAATACAAAGACTGATTTCTAAGATATTTTCCAGAAACTGATTCATTCATCTTTAATTGGTATTTTTTCCACAAACTGATCCATGCACCTTTAATTGGCATTTTTCAGTGAAACGCTTGAGGGGGATTGTGATATAATGACCTCTAGAATACATTTCAAGACCTGATTCCAATTTTTATTTTTACTTTTTATTTCAGAAAAATGAACCAGACACCTTTAACGTACCAAAATCAATGCACCTTTAAAGTTTTTAAATTCAGAAAAATCAACCACACACCTTTTACATACCAAAAGCCATGCACCTTTAATAACTACACAAACTAATTTCTAAGATTTTTTCCAGAAACTGATTTATGCACCTTTAATTGGTACTTTTTCCAGAAACTGATCCATGCACCTTTAATTGGCATTTTTCAGTGGAATGCTTGAGGGGGATTGTGATATAATGACCTCTAGAATACATTTCAAGACCTAATTCCAATTTTTATTTTTACTTTTTAATTTCAGAAAAATGAACCAGACACCTTTAACATACCAAAATCCATGCACCTTTAATTTGCATTTGTCAGCGAAGACCCCACATGGTGTAGACCCTCCCCTTCACCAACTTTCATCAAAATTGTGTCCAAGTTCCATGAAAATCTGACAAAGTATATTAATTTTGTGATCAATCTTATTATTTCAACCACCAGCAGTCATTGACCTCTGTTGACCTTTGACCCCTTTTCAGTTGGGACCATATGTGTGCCCCTACCCAAGGACCATTGTGTCCAAGTCCCATGGGAATCGGTCAAAGTATGTGAGAATAATGGCACATTGAAAAAGCTTAACATTGTTAACCACGACAGACAGCCACACACACAGACATCAGACATACTATCAAAGTAATACCTATGTGCTCATCTTACAGACGACATCTTACAGACGACATCTTACAGACAACACAAAAAGGCTTGATAGACACTGTGACAAAAACCGGTAAGTTTGATTGCTGTTGAATAGTGACCCTTGCATATCAAAGCCTAAACCATTCTCCATACAGTTACAATAACACAATTCATTTATCAAGTTCACTATTTTTTAAGTGATCTCTCTCAAAAAGAGTAAATGGTTTCAGGGGCCGTTTCAAAACTCAACATGTGGTTGTCTGCTGGTTCTGGCTGCTTGGCTATTGTTTATTCTGGTTGAACTGCCCAGAACTGCTTAGAACCAGCATTCAACTGTCAGTTAAGATTTGAAGCCACCCCTTACTATATACAACAAATAATGCACGATCAAGGTAATGAGGGACTAGTTTGCAATTTTCTATTCAGATTTTTATTAAAATCTAGTTTTTAGATGAAAATGCTACATTGTGATCCAAAGTCCATCTTCATCTGGCTAAAAAAGATATGCCATATTTTTTCTCAATTTAAAAAAAAAAAAAAAAAAATGAATAAATAAAAAGACTCTATATATACCTTTTGTAACTCAAAATCAAAATTTCAGACATCTGCCTCATTCCCCTTCATCAAATAAATAAATCTTAAATTAATTGAAGTATTTCATTATGCCAAATACATTTCTAGTACGTATTAGAACCATATTACCATAGACAATATCATTAAATAAAATACTGTAATTTGTCTTATATAATAATTTATCTGACATCAAATAAATCAACCCAAATTGTAAACAATTCCAGTGCATCACCCTATTATACGTGTTCCCAATCTGTGAGATATATCACAGTGATTATATAAATGGCTTGTATCTATAGTTCATTCAGTGTTATGGGCAATGCAAAAGAGGTAGGAGTGTTGACTTTCAGCTCCATAGTTAAACAAAAACAGGTTTTTTGTTTGTTTTTTTCCATTTTGAAACTCAATCATGTAATGGCATCATCAACCATGGAGCTTAAATTCGGGGTGTTAGGGTACATTTTGTTCCCACCAATTTCATCAGGTCCAGGCGCCAAGATTTGGTTGGGCATAGAGACAACCCCACAATTTCTGTAATGATATGCAAACCTGCACGGAAAGTGTGTGTGCATTGTCAGTATTCCCACATCGTAACAAGATTCGACACATCATCAACAAAAACCCGAATACCCCTAGATTGATCCCCATGCCAGGATAAAAATGGTTAGACCTTGCATTCTGATCCACTCTGATGACAACAAAATGGTGGCAAGGCAAAGTTTCCATCATCCTTGCTTACATCAACATCTTCATCTAATGCTGAGTTATGCTGCTTTCATACTTATTGTTGCTTTGCAGCTGTGTCGCTTGCTTCCTTTCACACTTTTGTAGCTTTGCAGTTTTGTCGCTTCTCAGATTTGCCGCTTCATGCCGCTCTGATAGTTGAATTCATTTCAACTAAAAAAATTCCTGTCGTGCGACAAAATTTTGCTGATATCGGTTATCGCAGCGACATGTAGCATTGCTGCTACGACATCAGGAAGCGGCAAGTTTTTGCAAAAAAATATACGACAAAGCTGTAAAACTACACGAGTATGAAAGCAGCATTAGTGTTATCGCACACTTATACCACATATTAATATCTTCATGTTTAAGGTTATGTTTTAAGTCAGTTGCACATCAGCCTTATGGCTATGGAATGAGAGTGTTTGGTCATCAAAGACAATGTGCAATGATAATTCTGAGTTCCCCAACCAACTCCATACCAGCCCTTGACATGTAGCTTATTCATGCCTGATCATACTACTTTCTAAATTCCCTGTTCCACTGTACTAAATCAGATACTTTCAATCCACAAATTTCAGAACCAAATGTAATACTTCTGTGAAACAACCACTAACAGAAATAGGTATGACACAATCTTCCACCACAACAGTATGAAACAACCACTTTCAGAAATAGGCTCGGTATCTTCCAATTCAGCGTGAAACCACCACTCAACAAAATAGGCTTGAGAAGCTCTTCTAAAATAGTGCAAAACAACCACTCAGAGAAATAGGTTTAAGACGCTCATAGGATCAAACCCATTTCATCTAATTCGGGTTAAGTGCCATCTCACACTATGACACATTTAATATGATTTAAAATTGTGTTACCTAGCTCACATGTTGATTGCTACAGAGACCTACTTAAATGTGAGCAGCGAGCTTAGCATAGATTAAAGCTGCAGAAAGTTGGGCAGTTTGTAGGGAAAATTAATAGCGATTTAAATAATTGTGCTTTTAGGGCAAACTGTATCAAATGGTGCATTGTTTGGATTAAATTTGGGCAATATTCTTCTTGGAAGTAAATGACTAAACCAATTCAATTGACCCATATCTTTAATGCGGTAAAACAATTAAAATCTTGGTGTATAAACAGTACTGGGAATTAATCAATGAGGTCGTGATCCCGGAAATGATGTGAAAATTTTCAGTACTTCTGGGTTATCTGCAGCCAAATAACAGTAATTTGCCATTATTGTTAAGCTTACGTGGCAATTTTGTACAAATTTGGAAGTGCAAAATCAAGAACAATTGTTGTTTATATTGTATCAATTCAAAAAGAGAACATATTTTCCTTTTATCATAGCCAAATATGCCACAAAATCTGCAATGTCATATAGGAACTTATTATAGATGTGCTTGGTGAATAACTTCAATAACTACAGTATTAAAAATACAAGCTTGTAAAATAAATTTTGTTTCATAAAAAACAAAAACAATCAAGTGAAAAAACAAAATCAGGACTAGAACAAGACATAATCAAAATACCCATGATTAAAATTCACTGACTGTAAAATTTTATTAGTCATTTGAATTGAAAGGAAACTTGAACATTCCCACATCGTATTTACACACCTTGTCTTTGCTTAGCAAGGCACATAGGTATATGTATCATTGTACCTAACAAGCGAACAGCCCCTAATACATGCAACCTACAATATGTGCTCTCCTTCGTTTCAATGTACCATTAATTTTTAATACTTTTCACACATTTATACCCATAATATGCTATAGTAGTGATAACAATTTTTAGCTTTATTCTTTTAAGATCTCCTGCCAATATAATAAGCCTTTTTATATTATCGCTGTTTTAATGCATGATTTGAGAGTAAATGTATTTTTTTTTATATTTGTGTACCTCAAGGGTGTCCACCTCTTTTCCAAAAAATCTACCTATATCCAACTTTATTGACATACTTTAAGAGGATGGCATGTCTATTTGACAACAAACCTGCCATCGTCAATGCAATGAAGACTCAGTACCCAGTTGACTCCCGGGTCAATACCTTGCTTCGGGATGGGAGTATAAGACAGACTATCCCTCTCATTTATAGAGTTCAGGGATTTGGGACTCAAATACTACAAGATAATTAAATATTAAGTAAAACAAATACAGCATCTGACTAGGATAGATTACCTGACCTCACTACCTATTCATATTGTTGAACACCTAAACCCTCAGGGGATTGACTCATCTTGCTGATAAAAAAAGAAGCTCAAATGCACCCACTCCTAATAAACCCAATTTAAAAATTCCTTACAACTAAAATTCGGACTGAGAAGGCAAATACCACCTTTGCCTTTGAGAGAATAAACCATCATGCATGCCAAAAAAATAATAAAATACACCCACTCCTAATAAAACCCAGTTCAGATATTCCCATTAACTAATATTCATACTGAGAGGGTTAATAATAAGCCTCAATAGACCAATATGGGTATCAGCCATTGAACTGTATATGAATGCATACATCTTACCCATGATGCTATAAACATACCCGGCAAGCGGCACAGACGGGATTGATGACTTTGCATTAATATTCTACGCACCGTTGGATCGTGAAACGGATCCATTGCAGTCGGTGTAAATATTGGTACATCATGCAAGAAGTTGCTAATTCAATTTCCCTTTGCTCAGCTGATGGTAATTTTGGCCTGTGTCATACTATGAAGGTGTTGCTTCATCATATGCAGCAATACTATCACCGATTACAGGTGTTTCAGTGGAAAAGTGACCTGAATATTAAAGTGGTGTGGCATATACTTTCAGTGTTACAGAACATTTTCATTTTATTAGCCACATGGTGTATTTATCTATGCTGGTAAAATACCTTCAAATTAATTTATGAATAAAAAAAGCGATTTCATTTCAAAAATAAACGAACAAGTACAAACTCCCTAACATTTTGTTAACCACAAAGGCCAAAGTGCCAATCGTTCTTGGCTGCATTTGTATTTCCTCTATCTGCTTTAGAAGTTCATCCCTTCTATCCATGAAAAAACAAGGATGCCTAGGTAAGGCCTAAATCTGGTGCTCGATGAAAACAGCACCTATCTTGCGAATTGACCCCCTTACCTTTCTATTATATGTTTGAGTTATATGCTATGAATCATTTTACAACCAACTCTCTCCCTAAAATTTCGAGCTACATCCTCTTGGTGCTAATACATGGAAATATGACTCCCGACTTTGTTATTGGACAATAACAATGTAAAGGTGGCTGTCCCAAGTGTTCTTATTGACCCAGACTGAGAATAACAAGTGTCTATACCATTGATTCATTGGTAGGACTCCAACTTATTAACTGCCATGCTTGATTCATATACTTATCGTGAGACACATTACCTGTATTTTGCAAGCTGTGAAACAGGAAATGTCCGTCTAGACGAGCAAATCAGTTTAATATAGGCCTCAAATTTGTGCTTCTTCTACAAGCATTTGTGTTAGTGTACAATAGCCGTGTTTTCACGAAGGTTTTAGCTTGGTTTAGAAGACTCGCGGCTAAAGTTAAACCAACCGCTAAGCCAGAGTGTCTGTCCTCACTGTGAATTTAGACTCTAGTCTAGCGAGGGAGGTCAAAGAACTTTCGCTAACCTTAAGTCTAAATCTTACCGGAAGTGTCTCGCGGCCTGTAAAATGATTGACAAAGCGCACCCATATGAAATCCGAAGACGTAAACAAAGATGGCGAGGCTTCGCACAAGAAGACCGATCTGTGCAGAATTTTGTAATTATTATTGCCGTAAAGATCATGTTAGACAGTTCAAGTCAGATATGTGAACTATCTAGTCTTCCACTAATTTATCACTTGAGAAACAGGCGGCATATGCACCATGAGTACCATGAAAGGTCGGAACAGCCCTGGAGGAAATCGAATACAATAATATTCTAGTACAAGATTGGAATGTCCACATTTGGAACATCATTGTAGTACACTGTTTAAGTACAATTCTAGTACAAAAAATTTGTACTAGAATGTACTAAAAGTGTACTCGAATGATGTTCCAAATGTGCACATTCCAATCTTGTACAAGAAAAGGGCCTACTCGATTTCTACCAGGGAGAGTTGCTCGTTTTATATCTTATATTCGCCACAGAAATACAGTGCAAAATTTCCATATTGATATGGCAGTTATACATGCACTGACAGGGAATTATACGTGTGCAATCGCTGATATCGCCGAAGGTCACAACTCTCGATTAAGATAAAAGATCGCATCTTCACGGCGTTTTGACTCTCGGTTAAGACTCTCGGCTAAGCAAGATCGGGTTAGCCGAAAGATAACCGCTAGACAGTCTTACGGTTAAAATCCACTATTTAGACTAGAGGCTACAGAAATGAGTTGCATTCTGACGGCGCTTAGCCGAGAGTTTAGACTAGAGGCTAGCGAATTTGGCGTTAACCGAGAGTCAGTGGGAACGCGCCCAATGTTGTATATGTCATAAAGGTGATGTGTTAAGTCTTTGGTTTAAATGCTTGGACGATTTATAAACATCTTTACCTCATCTTTAATACTATGGTCACAATTGATCATACTAACAGTTAACAGTGTTTAGTCCGTCTAGAAGGACCACTGGCAGCAAGCGACGCCCTCACTGCTCGCTTAGCTTACTGCTAAACACTGCTTATAACTGTTCTTACGATCAATGGTGACCACAGTCTAAGATATGGTAAATTAAGTCGTCTATGTCATTTTTTTTCTTCTTGTTGCTTCTCATTTTGCTGGAGGTTATGTTATTATAGGTGGGTTGATCTGGCAAAATGACCGAAAAAGTCATGAATGAAGATTTTGAATAGATTTTGAATAATAAACAGCTTCTGAAGTAAAAACTTGTTGAAAAGGTCAAATTTCGTTTTCTGACATAAAACGCATCCATGCATAAGTTTGTAACTATACCTTGAGTTTCAAAGGTCAATTATTCTGGAAAGTGCAATTTATCACATTTAATTATCACATTTTGCTATCATACACTATAGTAATCAGTAATTTTAAACTTGATTTGCAGCACATTTTTATTGCCAGATTTTCAGTTGACTGCCATGTATTTTGATCTCTATATGGAAAATGGGGAAAAGAAAGTATGACATATTATATATCATTCAAAAGCTTATATTATAGAGAATTAAAATATGCCATGAACTTGATTTTGAAATTCGTTACTTTCTGCTTATTTTGCCAGAGCACCCCTCATATCATTAGTGCCCTATTTTGTTACATTTCAAATTATACAAGAACCACAATCATACTGGGCAGTATATGCTCATGCTTTGATATGTCAAATTTCAACTTTTATCTACATGAATTGCAAGTGGGAAGAATTTTTACCATCAAATTACGTTCAGATGCAATGTCCATTACTGACAGCGATGGAAAAAATGAAGTTTCAAACTTTATACATCCATTAAGCAAGTCAACACACTTTTTGCCGGTTCAAGTTTAAAATCAACATCAGAGAGATCAGAAAAATATTGATGTAAGAAGTGTGTCTATGGGCGCAAATATAAAACGGCCACAAAGTGAAATACAAATGTATACTGGAATGATGGACATCCAGGCAGGGCCAGATAGATAAGTAAAAAATTTGAGGCTTTTTTTCAACTAAAATGACCATGAGATTTTCACTCCTTTTGCTTGCATTTGCTCCGTTAAAGGAGCCTGGTACGATTGCCTCAACATTTTTTCAAACTTTTTGAGATTTTGGTACCAAAATGTTGCTCATATTTTTCTCACAAGCCATGTGAAATTTCACGGCTGAGTTATGCTCGGTTTTGGAGATATATAGGAAAATGTGTCTAATTATGGTAACCATAATTAATTTTACCTAGTAACATATAGGCGACTCTGAAATACAAATTTGCCCATAAAATCAAAACGGTTTGACCGATTAAGCTGAAGTTTGAAATTTAGACCGCTTGGGTGGTCATCTTTCATATGACATTGAAAATTGAAATTTGAAAAATTGGACCAAGCTCTGTTAAGTCTTTTATATATTTTGAAATAAAAAGTTGCCCAAATGGAAAATGAAATCCCTGCAGGTCAAATAATGTAAGTTTTATTTCTCAATATCTCAAATTATTATGTTGCTTTGGGTATGGAGGTCATTCATGATTGGAGAAAGGAATTCAATTCATATATGCGTATGTTTGACTGATAGCATGAATGCAGATGACTCGGTATATATCTACCTCACCATTTGGCTAACAACTATTGCACTCAGCACTCTTGACCATTACCATTCCAGGTAGTCAGCTAATAAAATATAAGTACATAAAATTCAATCAATACCAGAACCATACACCAGCTTTTTAGAAATTGACAAGACTACAGATTTTTGAATCTAATTTAAATTTAAGTCATGTAATCCAAAAACGGAGGGGGAGGGTGTCATGATTTCGGCAATCATGGCTGAAGAGTATTGCTCCAACCCTTTCTTCTAAATACACAATTCTAATCATTCAATTCTACTAGTGATCATACGAGAATGAAAAGAAGAGTTTTTTTCTCAGATCTAAATATACATACAAGTTTACATTTGTGATATGTTCAAATACTGGTCCAGAAGATAACAAAATTGCTTTCAAGGGTGGTTAGTGCCTGCCATATTTTGAAAGTGGCTCATCTTTACACGCTATCATCGTTGTTATAAAAGTTGATCAAGCTAGTAAATGCATATGTCTATTTACCAAGCTGAATGTTCCAATAGTTTATCATGCATGACAGAAGATATTGGAGGCTAGCGAAATGGTGGTATCAGAGGCCTGCCACTACCAATCCTAAATGTGCCAACTTTCGTTTTCTGAGATGGATTTTGTTACAGGTACAATATTTTAATACTGGGAAAATAGTCTTAACAGAAAATCATGCCACAAACCCCTAGATCAGCAAAGCGGGATCTGTAAAAGTTGTTTTCATTCAAAGAACAATGACATTTGTCATTACACAATAATATAGACTAGAACTGAAACACATATTGATTTCAAAATACATCCCCCTTTAAAATATTTCCCAAAAACATTTGTCCCAATTAGGCAAAAATATGACCATTATGCTCAAAACCAAGCTGCACTTGCAGGAGATGTACATATCCTAAGTTGAACCCGCACTGCACTAACACAATCCCTAAAACCTTGCCTCAAAATCTTTTGAGTACAACACATCACATAAACCCAGACACTAGTGTGAACCTGACACTGTCCCTGGACACCTTGCCATCCCCAATGTTTGATTAGTAACCCAAGCTCCCTAACAGTTTTTTCAGAATGCATAATTTAGTCCATTCTTTAGACACAAAAACAAGAGAAAATTGTCCCAAGCTGTGTCTGGGATGTTTCTGACACGCTGTGGGTAAATGTGTGAACGGACACCTAGCGAGGATTGACGGATGAATTATTGAAGCTTGTGTTACCAACGACTTGGGAGTGAAAAACAATATTTGCGTATTTAAATAATTTAATTACGTGGCTAGGTTTTATAGTGTGTAGATAGTGTAATCCGATTTGATGGCTTATAATGTAATTAGCAAAGTGATGGTGGATTTTGAGGAGGTGTATTGGAATTTTCAAGTCCATGTTTGTTTGCGGGTTGTGGTTATGATGTGAAATGAAATCAATTCATGATGCTCATCCAACCTCATTGTGTTATATATTTTTCATTATTACTCATAAGCCATGCACCCACCCCATAGAAACTGTTTTATATCAACATTTGGGGATGCCTATTATTTTGAGACATAAATACTTTGTCTTTTGTCTTTTAAAATATTAACAAAAAATAAAACCATCTCAAATAATGAATTACTTTGGAATTTTGGATATTCAGGGTGGGCGGAAACAGAAAAAACATTAAGTGCGACAGGCCTTTATTGATATTTCTCTTAGAAAGTATATACTATGAAAAATGCATCATGACTGTCATGTTGATGACTGCATAGAAATGACTACAATGCACGGAAATGGGCAACCTTCTACCTCAAAAGGTGGCAACTCAAAATTTGTGATGGAATACAACATTTACTTACTTAACAGGTATGCAAGAGGTAGCTTGTACAAAGGTGACCATCCCTCTACCATGGTATCTAGATCACTTGAAACACTTCAACAGGAGTGACATATTGACCTCCTTTCTTTGACAGCTATGTATTATTTATGACATTCAAGGTTAAAATCTTAAGGCAACTTGTATGGGTCAAATAAGCTTTAACAGGGAAATACCAAGTGGGATTGTTTCCCCTTGAAGCATTATAGCATTTTCCTCAGCAGTATAATTAAAGCAAGTTGCAAAAAAGCCAGTAGAGGACTACCAAGGCGTCATCTTCAATATCTATAGGTAATTGTTTATAACACGTCATGATCAGTTGAAACCAATTGCTGAAGACAAATCTGGGCTATGTTTTCACCCTGTCACTTACTGACTTGCCAGAGTGACCCAATTCTACAGAAATCGGCCATTTCTTCGAAAGGTTCATAATCTAGATGAAAATACATGAAAGGATAAGTAACAAGCCTGCAATAGAGATTACTTAACCGTTTTTCTCTGTCATTATCAATTATTTCAGATATCTAGAAACTTTAACTCTGGTCACACACATTTACAAGCCACTTATTGAGTTGGATTAAGTATACAAAAACAAGGACGTGTCAACTCTAACCCAACTGAATATAAAAAGACCCTATTTCACAAATTGAAAAAAAAAATCCTATGTCATATTATGGCATAACCAGAAGTTACCTATGATCACAACTGCATAGGTAAATGTTGAAGTAGGGTGCAAGATATACAGGGTTCCAATCTGTTGGAAACCATCCATTCAAGATATCCGGAGGTGACCTACAAATGAACTGTTTAACAAAATCCATGACATTTTTAAACAAGAAATATGTAAAAGCATCACATATGAAGTTAATTTTTTATAATCTGTTACATTTTTCTGCTTTAAGCAAGGCCGTGTTCATATCTTAAAAGTATTTAGTACCCATTTTAATATTTTCAATTAACTAATCTCTCAAATATATATTCACACACTAATTATAAATTTGTTTCCCTTATATCTCAATATAAACAGAATAATAACTAACAAACACATAAAAGAAAAAGGATCAAAGACGTTACAGAAAATGCAAACAGTAAGAAACTAGTTTTACTCAAACATTTTGAATCCCTTAGCATCATTTGATATGTGTTTGTATAACATATTTTTCTCAGACAATATGAAAGGAAAGTAAATCATATTAACCTTAATCTTCCAATGGTAACATCACCTATTTTAAATCCCTATTCTTCTCCCCGTTAGCAACATCATCACCAGCGAAGGCCTATAATAAAAGAGGCTTGTTTGCTGTAACCAGCCAGATCACACAGGCAGATTTTGAAGTCCAGAATTTGACCAACAGAGCATTTGAAATTGGGAATAGCCACGAGTAGAAATTACCCTAATAATTTGATACTGACTGCATTTACCTTTACAGGCATGACTCTTCTTTTAAACATCCCTTGGGAATGATGATGATCTCTCCTTAAATATTTATGCAAGTCTACTTTATGCAAGGAGCTGAGATCTAAAAAATGCTCCCACTAAGTTAAATCAATGTCTAAGGAAGGATTCATAGGTTCTAGTCCGGGAGTTCCCTCACTGGGAATAGGACCATGGCCCATTACTTAACCACTAAACTACTGCTTCCATTGTATGCCATCTTAAGGCAGTGCATCCAAACACATTCACTCAGCTGATAGATATTCACTCACAGTTTTAATCTCTATTCAGAGAATATTGCTTCATCTAGGGGAGATATTCACTCACCCACTAATATCTAATATCAGAGCAATATGATTGATACAACAGAAACATGCTTGTTTTTTTTTTTTTCTTCTCAAAATTAAAAAAGGTGTTTTTTGAGTACTGTATTAGCAGATGTTTCTTGAGTGAGAGAGTGTTTAGACGCACAGCCTTCATATTCCACATCATGGTAGTTCAATGACTAATATTTAGAATGACATCAAGTGTTCTTTTCAGAGTATAAAATTATCAAATCCATTAAGCCTTCATTTTACTGACTCTAAATTGCTTCTTCATTTACAGCAAACAAACATACTTCTTTTAAGGCCTAACACTTATTTTTCACAAAAGAATCTAAATCTCAGAGGCTGACTGCAACCTACTTCTGTCATCTAACTCTGTCTATTGGGACATCAATCTAACACACACTAGAAGACTTCACTGCATTTTATTTATTCATTTCAAAAATTTGAGCAGAATGAGATGATTATGATGTTGTCATTGGATTGCTACTGCGGGGTAGTTAGGGAGTGTGGGGTATTATGGTTCGATTAAAGAAAAATACAAGAGAGCTAACTGCTTTTGATACTGCATGTATGAATAAATCAAAGAAATCAGTTTATACTCTGTAATCAGACTCCCAAGTTTTAACATAGATGCGACTGAACTAAATGAACTTAGGGATCACTTCAAAAGTCAACCGGTCGTTGACCGCCCAGAACTGCCTGTTTTGGGTTGCTATTGTTATGAACAATGGCATTCTTTGGGTTGCTATTGTTATGAACAATGGCAACCGCAAAGAACTGCTGGTTTGGGTCGGTCAACTGCCTGTTGAGTTTTGAAGCGACCCTTTAGCACATTATAGTAATATGTACTAGAATGAATTTGAATAAGCTTAAAATGATTCTTTGATAAATCATAATCTTATGTTTTTGGGTTATGACAGTGAAAATTTAAGACTGATTAAAAATTGAAAGTTAACAGAACCTGAAAGACCTTACTATTATTCAGTCTACATAAAGTGTACCAAATATAATTTCCTTACCATATTATATTTGCCATATTTCATTTTTGTGATTATATAATGCTTTAATGTAAATATGAAACATAACGCATCTCTATCCACTCAAATATTTTTTTTCTGAACCAATATTCCATAAAAGCCATAATCAAATCTTTTGTAAAATATATGATTTGCCTTAAAATAAAATACAATATCAAACAACACTCTGTTTTT